>CAUYQU010057993.1:0-68690 GCA_963574635.1 Cheracebus regulus
CCTGATTTATCCTTCCACCAGGAAAGGAGATAATTATTAGCCCATATACTTAAAAACATATTCAATTTTAATAGATGATCCACTTTAGAGTTCTCTGTTATTCTTTAAACAGATTTACTGAGGCATAATTTATACACAAAAATTGTACTTATTTAATGTATACAATTTGATGAGTTTGGAGACATGCATATACCCATGAAACCATCACCATAATCAAGGTAATAAACATATCCATCACTTCCAAAAGATTCCTTGTGCCCTTTTGTCTTTTATTGGTTGGTTGGTTGATTTTGTTTTGTGGGGTGTGTGTGTGTGTGTTTAAGAGCACTTAACATGAGATGTATCCTCTCAAATCTTTTAAATGCACACTATTGTTAACTATAAGTACAATGCTTAACAGTAGATCTCTTGAACTTATTCATTTTGCATAGCTGAAGCTTACAGCCATTGAACAACTCTCCCATTTCCCTTCCACTGGCCCATGGCAACCACTATTCTAGTCTCTGCTTCTGTGAGTTTGAATATTTTAGATACTTCTCACAAGTGAAAACATGCAATATTTGTTCTTCTATGACTAGCTAATTTCATTAAGTAGAATATTTTCCAGGTTCATTCATGTTGTTGCATATGGCAGGATTTCCTTCTTAAGGGCTGAATTATATCTGTTGTATCTACATACCACACTTTGACTATTCATCCATCAGTGGACACTGAGGTTGCTTATATATCTTGGCTATTATGAATTATGCTTCAGTAAACATGGGAGTATAGATATCTCTTCCAGATTCTGATTTCAATTTTTGGGGTATTTACTCAGAAGTGGGATTACTGGATCATATGATAGTTGTTTTTAATTTTTTTATGAAACTCCAGACTGTTTTTCAAAGTGACTCTACCATTTTGCATCTCCTCCAACAATGTACAAGAGATCCAGTTTATCCACACATTTGTCAACACTTGTTATATTTTGTATTTTTGATGGCAGCTATCCTAACAGGTGTGAGGTTGTATCTCATTATGGTTTTGATTTGCCTTTTCCTAATAATTAGTGATGTTGAGCACTTTTTCATACGTGTTGTCCATTTGTATGTCTTCTTTGGAGAAATGTCTGCTAAGTTTTTTACCCATTTTTAATCGGGGTTTTCTATATATAAGATTATGTCATCTGCAAACAGAGATTGTTTTACTTCTTTTCAGTTTGCGTGTCCTTTCTTTTTCTTGCCTAATTATTCTGGTCAGAAATTCCAATATCATGTTGAATAGAATATTAGCAGTGGGCTTGCTATATGCACTTATTATGCTTACATAAATTCTTTCTATATCTAGTTTGAGACTTTTTTTAATCATGAAAGTTGTTAAATTTTGTCAAGTTCTTATGCCTTTATTGAGATGATCATCTGAGTTTTATACTTTATTCTCTTAATGTAGTATATCACATTAAATGATTTGTATATGTTAAGCTATCCTTGCTTCCCTGGGATAAATCTCACTTGATCATCATACATGACCTTTTTAATGTGCTGTTGAATTCAGTTTGCTATTATCTTGTTGAGTATTTTTGCATCTATAGGCATTGAGGTCTTGGCCTATAACTTTCTTATAGTGGCTTTCTCTGGCTTTGGTATCAGGGTAATGCTGGACTCATAAAATGAGTTTGGAAGTGTTCTCTCCTCTTCAGTTTTTTGGAAGATCTTGAGACGGATTGGTATTACTTAAATGTTTGGTTGAATTGTTCAATGAAGCCATTTTCTTTGACGAGAGATTTTTCTTTGATGAGAGCTTTTCTTTGATCAGAGATTTTGTATATTATTATTGCTGCTTCAATCTTATTTTTTAATGGTGTGCAGATTTTCTATTTCTTCATGATTCAGTCTTAGTAAGTTTCTAGTAAGTGTCTAGAAATATATCCATTTCTTCTAGGTCATACAATTTGTTGACATATAATTGCTCATAGTAATCTCTTATGATCCTGTGTATTTCTGTGGTATTGGTTGTCATGTCTTCTCTTTAATTTTTGACTTACTAGTGTCTTCTCTACTTTTTTCTTATTTAGTCTAGCTAAAGGTTTCTGTATTACTTTTATCTTTTCAAAAATCATCTCAATTTCATTGATCTTTCCTATTGTTTTCTTGTCCCAATTTCATTTGTTTCTGTTCTGATTTTTGTTATATCCTCCCTTCTGCTAACTTTGGCTTAGTTTGTTCATTTTCTAGTTTCATGAGGTGTAACATTAGGCTGTTTATTTAGAACCTAATTTTTTTTAATGTAGGCATATATCTTTAGAAACTTATCTCTTAGAATTGCTTTTGCTGCACTCCATAAGTTCTGGGGTGTTGTGTTTCCATTTTCATTTATCACATGTATTAGTCCATTTTCACACTGCTGATAAAGACATACCAGAGACTGGGAAGACAAAGAGGTTTAATTGAACTTATAGTTCCACATGGCTGAGGAGGCCTCAGAATCATGGTGGGAGGTGAAAGGTGAAAGACAGGTGGGAGGTGAAAGACACTTCTTACATGGCAGCAGCAAGAGAAAATGAGAAGATGCAAAAGCGGAAAGTCCTGATAAAACCATTGGATCTCATGGGACTTACTCACTACTAAAAGAACAGTATGGGGGAAACTGCCCCCATGATTCAAATTATCTCGTACTGCGTCCCTCCCACAACATGTGGGTATTATGGGAGTACAATTCAAATTGATATTTGGGTGCGGACACATAGCTAAACCACATAATCTCAGATACTTTTAGATTTACCTTACCATTTCTTCTTTGACCCATTGGTTGTTCAGAAACATGCTGTTTAATTTCCATGTATTTGTGAATTTTTCAGTTTTCCTTCTGTTACAGGGTGAGCATCCCAAATTCAAAAATCTGAAATCCAAAATGCTTCAAAATGCAATAAATAGTTTCTTTGTGTATCAGGTTGATATTCAAAAAGTTTTCAGTTTTGGAGAATTTTAGATTTCATATTTTTGGATTTGGGATGTTCAACCACTAAGTATATAATGCAAATGTTCCCAAACCTCAAGAAATCCAAAATCCAAAACACTTCTTTTCATAAGCATTTCAGATAAGGGCTACTCAACCTCTACTGATTTCAAGTTTCATAACACTGCAATCAGAAAAGATACTTGATATTATTTCAATCTTTTCAGTTTGTTAAAATTTATTTTGTGACCTAACATACAATTTATCCTGGAAATTGTTCTGTGTGCACTTGAAAAGAATGTGTTCAGCTACTGTCAGATGGAATGTTCTGTATATGATTGTTAAATCCATTTGGTCTAGAGTATAGCACAAGGCCACTGTTTCCTTATTGTTTTTCTGTCTGGATGATCTATTCATTGTTGAAAGGAGTACTGAAGTCTCCTACTATTAATTGTTTCGTATTCGATTTCTTTTTTTTATTTAAGAGGGGGTCTCACTCTTCTACCCAGGCTGGAGTGCAGTGGCACAACCTCGGCTCACTGCAACATCTGCCTCCCAGGTTTAAGTGATTCTGTTGCCTCAGCCTCCTGAGTAGCTGAGATTACAGGCACCTGCCACCATGCCCAGCTAGTTTTTGTATTTTTAGTAAAAATGGGGTTTCACCATGTTGGCCCAGCCAGTCTTGAACTTGTGACCCCAGGTGATCCCCCCTCATCTAGACCTCCCAAAGTGCTGGAATTACAGGCATGAGCCACCTCACCCAGTCACTTTCCATTTCTCCCTGTCAATGTTTCTCAGTGTATCTTTAGATGCTCTGATGTTAGGTATATATTTATAATTACATTACTTTCTGATGAATTTTCCTTTTATTATTATACAATTTCCTCATCTCTTGTAACAGTTTTTTGATTTTTAAAATGTCATTGGGATTTTTATGGGGGTAGCATCGAATTTAAAAATCACTTAAATCTTTCCTGCTGTAAGTATAGCCACCCCCGCTCTCTTTTGGTTACCATTTACACAGAATATCTTTTTTCATCCTTTCACTTTCAGACTGTCCTTAAATTCAAAGTGAATTTCTTACAGACAGAAGGAGTTGAGTCTTGTTTTTGTTTGTGTACTATGCTCTGTCTTTGGATTGGGGAGTATAATCTATCCATGTTTAAAGTAATTAGTGATAGGGAAGGACTTACTTAGCTATTCATCATTTTCTCTCTGTTTTGAAGTTCTTTGGTACTTCTTTTCCTTTCCTGCTGTATTTTTTTTGTGTTTCATTGATTT
The DNA here is from genome assembly GCA_963574635.1 of Cheracebus regulus. NCBI lineage: Eukaryota > Metazoa > Chordata > Mammalia > Primates > Pitheciidae > Cheracebus > Cheracebus regulus. The sequence continues at coordinate 4,216 of CAUYQU010057993.1, forward strand.
TTTTGTAGTGACATGCTTTATTTCTCGTTTTAGTTCACTGTTGTTTTAATTTATATTTCTCTGATTACTAGCTATACTCATTTGTTTTTGTATTTGTAGATACGGGGTCTCCCTATGCTGCCTAGGCTGATCTCAAACTCCTGGGCTCAAGCAGTCCTCCCACCTCAGATCCCCAAGTGCTGGGATTACAGGTGTGAGCCACTATACCCAGTTTTGATTACCAGTTAGGTAAAGCACCTCTTCATATACTTAGGAGTCATTTGAATTTCTCCTTCTGTAATTACTCTTCTCCACTGATTTGTAACATCACCTCTGCCCAGCAAATTTTCATACAAATTGCATCTGTTTCTGGCCTCTACTATGTTCTACTGGTCTATGTATTTGCAGCTTCACCAGTAACTTGCTGGTTTTATTATGATGATTTTGTAATATTTCTTAGTGTCTGGTAGGCTAAGTCTACCTGTCTTGATTTTCTTGCTTTCTTTATCAAAATATTTCTTTAGTATACAAGGACTTTATTTTTCCATATAAATTTTAGAATCAGTTTGTCATATTTCCTAAAAAAAAAAAAAAAAAAAAAAAAAGGCTTCTTCACTTTCACCATATTTTTAAAATTCCCATCAGTTTTGTGGATAATTTGTTAATTACTAACTGGTATCTATTTTATATTACATTTTTAGTTGGTTATTAATTGGTATAGAAAATGCTACTGTTAATCTTGCCAGAAACTTTGGCAAAGTTTTTAATTAGTCTAATATTTTGCTGATTTACTAGGTTTTCATTGAAATTATCTGCAAATAATACAATTTTATCTCTGCCTTTCCAATGTTTATGCTTCTGATTTCTTAGCTTATTGTATTGGTCAGAATCTCCAGGATTTTACAGAACTAAAAATGCAAATAAGGGTTTCCATAATTTAAAATGCAGATTTTTAATAATCCTCTGATAGGTGAACGTAATACACACATTTCCGTTCAGCTGAATGATATATTCATCTTATTTGGTCTCTCTTCAGTATTTAATGCTATTTGCAATCATCCTTCTTGAAATTTGTCTTTTATTTCCTTCTCTACTGGTTTCCTGGCCACCTTTGGGTCACTCTTTTTCAATATACTTCACAGGTTCGTTCGTTCCTTCATTCATTCATTGATTTTCTTATGCAACAAATATTTATTGGGGACATTCTATATGCCAGATTTCTCCCACCATTCATCTGCCTCATTCTTTTAGCTTCGTGTATACTCTTCCTGGAAAAACTGACTTCCATGGCCCTAATTACTATATATCATAGGTGCCCAAATCTATTTCTATATAATCTATTATAGATCTACTATTATATATCCTGACCACAAGGCCTGAATAGCCTACAACCAGTTTAAACTCATCATGCCCCCCAAATAGCTTCTTTTGCATCCTCCCCCCTACTGGGTTAACTGAAGTATTTGTTATGTAAAAATGAAGTCAAATTAGTGCTCCCCCTTCTGAAAAGCCTTCTTAAGTTTTACCTTTCCTCTTTGATTCCTTTGGTGTCTTGCTCACCTTCCTAAGGGAAGTATAAAGGTATTTATACTTGTCATAATAAAGTATTAATATGCCCATCCCTACAATTGGAATAGGAGCTCTCAGAAAAGCAGGAACTCTTTCTTTCCATCGCTGAGTCCTAGGGACTGGCAGCACTGATGCTTGCTGAGTAAACAGTGGTGTTGCCCACCGTGTGAAGCAGCCCTCATTTTTTCCTCTCTGAGGCTTTCTATTCTTATTCAACACTATTAAATAAAAAGACTCATTTTACCAAAAGTAGTATGAGAAAGAGAAGGTGTTTCATTACATTAAACCATAATTTCAAGAGGAGAACAAGGTTTATAAAGAGGAAGGGTATGTAACCCATTGCAGGTTAACTCCTGAGTAAAATAGGCAGATTCAGTTTCCATGTCCTTTTCTCACATATGTCTCCTTCCATCACCTTCATCTGCACTGTTCCTTCATGCTTAGGTCATAAAGGAGTTATGTTGTGCTTTTATGTGGTTTATTTAGAATATATTTAAAATGTATTACTGTTATTTGCTTATCAACAAGCTAGAGAAAATGAGTATGTAATAAAATCTGGATAAAGAGCTGAAGTTGGGGAAAAGAACTAAAAATCGTGCCCTTGAAACATTTCTAGACAGCTGAGTTCTGTCTAAACCCTTGGGCATCTCAAGAGGTCTGGAACACGAGGTCAAGGTGGCAGATGCCTTGCCAAATCTGCAGGAGTCTGGAAGAGATATAAAGATGTATAAAACCCTACTTCTCAGTAGTAAAAGGAATCTTAGTTGTCATACATTACAACATTCCTTATTGAAAAAGAAATATTATCTGATCATCTGTGTAGGTGTCCCCTGCCTGGAGGCCCTCTCACAATCTTTTTTTTTTTTTTTAAATGGAATAAAACCAAACAGAAGAAGGTTTTTTTCTTCCATGCAGATATGTTGAGGGTGGCCTACCTGGAAGGAAAGAGAAGCGGGGTAGAAACTTAAGATAAAAATGAATGTTTTGAATCAGTGACATTTAGAAAAGTGATTAGGCAGTGACATTAAAGAAGTTCCAAGGCCATTTCTAAGTGATTTCTGTGGCCACCTGTGCTATTAAGGAAAATGATGTTTGAGGTGGGAAAAAAAGAGACTTGATCTTAATTAAACTGAGGGTGCTTGTAGTAGGAAGTTCAGGATAGAGTTGTTTGTTTTTGCCATTAGTATGGCTTTTCTTTGTTAAAAAAAACAAACAAGAAAAAAAAAACTTTCTTTTTACCCTAGGGAACATAATGAAGGAAAAATAATTGGCCAGAATATGTGGAAAGCATGGAGAGAAAAAAGATATTAATGGTGTTCTAGAGTGAAATTGTCTACCTCTGACAACTGCCTCTCCAGGCAGATCTGTCAGAGTGAGGGCTATGCTTTTCATCACAGTGACTTATTTGTAACTACTCTCTAATCTCATGTGCTTATCAAATGTGTCTTTGGCTGTCCAGAATCATTGTCAAGAAACTGGATAGCACCTGCTAGATGCAGCCATGGTGAGAGCTTCCCAGCAAGTAATGCATGGTTGGCAAAAGTCAGATAAACCCCCCTGTCCATAGTCATCACTGCCTCTTTGCACATGCGTCTCCCTCGCTGCCTGTCAGCTGACTTCGCTCGTCCCCAAGCTTCTTCTTTTCAGGTCACTGGATATGGTCTTGTTTCTCATAGCATGGCTATCATATTACTTAAGGGAGTAGGGGGCTGTGCCATCTTCAAAATATTCAAGATTGCCCTAAGCCTCCAAATCCATTGGAAGATGTGTGGAAAGTTTTTATGGATCCAGGCTGAAGGGGCAAATATCATTTATTTACATATTCCACTGGCCTTCCATGTGATCACTGCAAGGGGAGTAGGAAATGTAATCAAGAAAAAAAGGAAACAGATTTTGTGAAGGGCCAGCCAGATACTTCAACGTTACTCCCTCTAGTTTCCACCTTAGCTTCCCGCTTGGTATTGACTTTCTGACTACCCACTTGGTGTAATTCTACAAAGTCCTGTTACTGAAGCAGCCTCCAATAGCGTAAGCCTAAATCTGCACGATCAACTTGAATTCCTGAACTCATTTTTGTCAGCTGCCACCTGCAGCATAATAGGTGGACTTCTCAGACTTTACCTGGCAAGAGGTGAAAGGAGAGAAGGAATTAGGGTGGGTGGTGGAGAGACAGGGCCTGCCATCCTAACAATCTGCTAGGAAAATTGTGCAAACACCCCAACTCCTCAGTGCCGGGCCTGCCATCCTAACAATCTGCTAGGAAAATTGTGCAAACACCTCAACCCCTCAGTGCCAGGATAAGGTACGGATCATTCCCCAGACAGCAGCCAAGCACTCAAACATACAGGAAAAGCTTGAGTGAGGAGTCAAATGTGGGACAGCTCAGGGCCTGTGTGTTGGTTGCAACCCATGTTTGTGTGCTTTCAAATTCTAGGTTATGCAGCAGCTTGAGAACAAGATTGTTGTCAGTCATTTCTGCCAATGAATTCTGAGTCATTTACCTTGATTTACAAGCAATGAGAAGAGAGAAACACTTCTCCTTGCATTTATTTAATGAGTTGAAACCATGTGGGTTTTTAGAGAGATGGTCTTAATATAAATTACTCAAATGGTTCAGCACCTCTCGATACTGCCAACCTAAGTCCTAATTCACATGATTCTTCAGGTAAGAGTGAGATTTTTGACAAAGTCCACTCTTCATTAGAAAATCCCCTCCTCCCCTGTTCCCTAGTTGGACTGTAGGGTTTCTCAATAGTGACATTCTTGACATTCTGGGCCATATAATGCTTTGCTGTGGGATAGGGACCAGTTCTGTGCGATGTAACATATGTAGCAGCATCTTAGACTCTACCCACCAAACGGAGCACCCCATAAGGTGCCAACAGAATTCACTTCAACGAATGGTGACAATAAAAATGTCTCTAGATATTGTCAAATGTCTGCTGCAGAGAGCAAAATTGTCCCTAGCTGAAAATGGCTTCATTGGTGAGAGGTTTGGCCTGCTCTTCTCTAAAATAAAAAATTCCAAATACATGCACTTTCCTAGCCTAGTGCACAAAGAAATACTGATTCACGGGCCTAGCGCAGTACATACATAACACATAAATACTATGAACTGATTTTGACTGGTTAATTAGCCATTTTCATTTAATGTTCAATGAAATTAAGGATCATAATGTATGGAGGAGCTGGTCAGAGAAGAACGGTAAGAGTGCAGATAACAGAAGCTCATGGGAACTACTAGAGGAGGCAGGGAGGGAGGGCACCAAGGGTTGAAAACTACTGGGTACTGTGCTCACTACCTGGGTGTTAAGATCAATTGTACTCCAAACCTCAGCATCACGCACTATGTCCATTTAACAAACTTGCATATATACTCCCTGAATCTAAAATAAAAGTTGAAATTTTAAAAAACTAATAAAAATTTAGATCACAAAGAAAAATAATAGCAGTAATAAGATAAATAATGTATGATATAAGTACCTCTATCCATGAAGCATATTTTACATAAAAATATGCATTGTTTCACTTGTCCTTGTGCTACCCTTCCAGGTATGTTGTAAACAATCAATAAACAAACACTTATTGATTTTTGAATTAATGATTTGAATCTCAATTTTTCAGATAAGGGAGTTGAGTTTCTTAGTGGTTAAGTAATTTTTCCAATGTTACAGGGACAGAGAGTCAGAAAGTGGCAGAGTTATGATTCAAACTCAGATCTGTCTTACCTTCAAACCCATGATCCCTGTTTTTTTTTTTTCTTTTGAGACACAGTCTTGCTCTATCAACCAGGCTGAAGTGCAGTGGTACCATCTCAGCTTGCTACAACCTCTGCCTCCTGGGTTCAAGCGATTCTCATGCCTCAGTCTCCAAAGTAGCTGGGATTACAGGCTTGCACCACCATGCCCAGCTAATTTTTGTATTTTTAGTAGAGGTGAGGTTTCACCATGTTAGACAGGCTGGTCTCGAACTTCTGATCTCAGGTGATCTGCCCGCCTCAGCTTCTTAAATTACTGGAATTACAGGTGTGAGCCACCATGCCCAGCTCATGCTCTTTTATAATACTTCTCAGCTGTGAATTCCCCTGCCGCCTGCTTTATTCTTATTGTGAAAAAATGTCCTGGGAAGGATTTATTTTTACATGTTTATCAGGAATGCAGCTGCAAAAGGAAGCCCTGCATGTGCCAGAGCCCATAAAAGACACTGCAAATTTGCATTAAGCCACTCAAGAATTCGCTCAAGGAGGTACTTGGAATCTATGTCATACAGTAGACAGAATGAAAAAGCAAAAGAGAGCTATCGTTGCCAAAAGTAGATGGAGGCTATGACCAAATATTCTGTCATTACTTCTACAAAAATAAATATAGACAACTGATGTTTTGCCCCTGAATAGACTAGAATGGCTCATAAAGAAACTTCTGAGCAGGGTTTCATCTTTCAGTGTTTCTGTTTACCAAACTGACCCAGTAATGTACAATTTAAATAAAGACACCATTACCTGCCCATCTTGATTAACCATAGCTACCTGGCTGTGCCACTACATAGGCCTTAAAATGGCTAGGAATGTGTAAATAGTCATTGTTTACCCCAAAGTGATGGCATCTCTTGGAACTACTCTCATTCAGACCATCCTGGGAACCTAATGCTGGGGTATCTGTTAGTATATAGTAAGGGTGAAAATGTGAAAAGATGCTCTACATCATGTCATCAAGGAAATGCAAATCAAAACAGTGAAATACCACCTCACACTTATTAGAATGGCCAAAATCCAAAACACTCAACACTAAATGCTGTTGAGGATGTGGAGCAATGAAATCTCATTCATTGCTGGCAGGAATGCAAAATGGTACAGCCACTTTGGAGGGCAGTTTGGCAGTTTCTTATAAGACTAAACATACTCCTCACATACAATCCAGAAATTGGGCTCCTTGCTCTTTACCCAAAAGTGGTGAAAACTTACATCTACACAAAAGCCTGCACACAAATGTTTACAGTAGCTCTATTTATAATTGCTAAAATTTGGAAGAAATCAAGATATCCTTCAGCAGGAGAATGGATAAACTGTGGGACATCAAGACAATGAAATGTTATTCACTGCTATAAAGATATGAGCTATCATGCCATGAAAAGACATAAAGAGAAACTTAAACACATATTATTAAGTGAAAGAAGCCAATCTGAAAAGGTTATATACTGTATAATTCCAACTATATGACACTGTAGAAAAGGCAAAACTACAGAGCAGTGAAAAGATCAGTGGTTGCCAGTGGCTAATGGATAAAGAAGGAGGAATAGGTAGAGCACAGAAGATTTGGGGCAGTGAAAATACTCTGATACTATGCTGGTGGATACATATCATTAAACATTTGTTGAAAAACCCATAGAATATACAACACAAAGTGTGAATCCTAGTGTAAAGTATGTGTATTATACTATGTCAATGTTATAATGTCCACCAATTATAACAAATGTACCACTGTGATGGGGGATGTTGATAATGGGCAAAGCTACCCATGTCAGCGCATGGAATATAGGAAATCTCGGTATCTTCCTCACAATTTTGCTGTGAACTTAAAACTGCTCTAAAATATGCAGTGAAAATAACAGATAAACAAAAATTAACTTGGGTCCAGCTATCTGTCATTGGGATAGGCACTAGGGATGGAGAGCACAATGATAAAATATAGCTCTACTTTTTAAGCAGAAGCTTATCTATACAGGTAGATGCAGCATATCTACATGGGAAGGGGATATTGCAGTACATGAAGAATTCCATGATAGTTTGCATTCTTGGTCAGCAAATATTCTCCTTCTCTTCCCACTATGGAAAGAGTAGACTTCTGTGCACAGTTGACACATAACTTGGGTTTGGACACATAACTTGCTCTGGCCTTAAAGTATGAGTGAATGTGATTTGAGCGGAAACCTTAAGAGTATTTGCGTGTTTGGCTTGGTTTTTTTTTCACACTCCAGTGGTCTGCCAAGAGAATATGCCCCAGGTAATCACTGCCCCTCCAACCTAGGCCCCTAAATAAACACACATGGGGCAGACTTGAACCCAACTTCTCATTTGGAGCCAATCTCAGTTAACTCTTAGTATGCAGCAGAGCTGCCCAGATAAGCTGATCCCTAAATCAGCTGAATCACTATTGAACCGTGGACTCTTAAGCATGAGAATGCTTACTGTTTAACCCATTGATCTTCCAGCAGTTTCCTATACAGCAACTACATGCCAATACCAACACCAAACAAGGAGCATGTCATAATGAGAGAGAGAGAGAGAGAGAGAGAGAGAGAGAGAGAGAGAGAGAGAGATAAAAATTGGCTTTAAAAAGAGAAACTGAAGTAGAGAATGGGAAATGAAATTTTTGATTGCTGAAAAGACGACAGATATCATCCCAGGTAAAAGGAATGGCATGAGCAAAGATAGGTAGGTAGCTGGAAATGGTAAGGCACTTTGGAGGACCAATGACGGAAGCTGAAGATTTTTGCATCTTTTTTATTTTGGTATAAACTGCAAAGGTAAGCTGTGATAAACCTCTAGAAGACTTTGAATATAAATCTGAGGAAATCAGAGAAATGGTTAATGAAGTCTGCAACTGCTTTTGTAATTTGGGGATAAACAAGCAATTCAAGCGAACATCTTTACACATGTATTAGGAACAGAAAATGGAGGCAATTCTTAGGTAAAGAGATTTCAAAAATGAGAGGAAATAAACTATTTTATACATAATGAAATGAATTTTGGGTGAGACATCCTGCTCTGTTACGTGTTTATTTTAAAAAGGAAGCTCAGTGTAATTCTAATGAAAATATTTTTCAAGTTTCAGAAGATGGACATTTGAATTAAAATAGAAATCAATAAAGGAGGCTGAATTAAACATCAGTCTGTAAATTGCCAAAACAGACTGTTCTGAATCATATACTCGTTAGCGATAAGAAGGGTGGCAGGGAGTAGTGGAATGAGACTTCAAGGCTGGATTTTTCTTTGAGGTTTTCAGAGCTACAGGAGCTGCTTTGTGCAAAATGATGTGTTCCCTTACTGAAAGAAATCACCAAAACAGGTCCCAGAGCAAAAAATCTTAATCCTTCTTGTAATAAACTCCCTAATCCTATAGCAAAGGTAACCAGTGAAGTTCAAGGGAGAAGGACAGGGACAGTTTGAGGCAAGATTTCATTAGAGCCACGAAAGACTCAAGTTCACATTTGCAAATGACAATCTCATTCTGTCAGTCAGAGGTAGGTAAGAAAGGGCATTTTAAACGGAGTTCTTTCCTGGGGAAAACTGCTAAGAAAAAAAGAACATACCCAGATGGCCAGTGCCTAAGGGAACATGAGATGGCACTAAAGGAAGTCAGGCAAAAAAAGATAAAATGAATTCCACATGCACTGCTTCTTATTGCCATTTCTTTTTTGTATAGTTGCTATGGGAACTGTGTTTTGGAAGCTCTCTAAACCTGTGTCTACTCAGTGCAAAATGATCAAGCTTTTAGGCTGAAATGACCGGTCAATCTAAGCCAACTGGTTTAATTGATTTATTTCCAACTCATGCTTTCCCTCAACTCTAGCCAAATTGAGTAGCTGCCTAGCTGAATTCAGTGTCATCTTGCAGAAATAAAGTTGGTTTACCTGTTGCATATATTTGCATTCTTGCCTAACAATAAGATGATGGCCTTGGGATATGTCTTCCCCTACTAAGGCCCCATTAGTTCTGGGATTACAAGCAGTTCTAGAAGGGCATGGAGAATGGCTGGGAAGGCAGGAAAAGCCTCGTTGAATAAATCATACACTTGCATCAGGGATATAAGCACACAAGCAAACTGAGGAACAGGGAAAAGCACTGCCTCAGAGGCCCAGTAGCCAAGCAGAAATGAACCTGGATGGAACAGTTTCCCAAAGCAACGCAGAGCTGAGACAGATGGAGGCACCAAGCACCAAGAGGAGACCTGGGCAGTGAGGCCAACCTACCCAGGGCAGACGCTGCACATCAAGCTGCTGACCAGGGTGTCACCAAACTGAGGGCTTACTCTAGCGTCCCCTGCTGCTGCCATTCCATGGGAATCCAGTCACTCTTCTCTATGTCTAGCTGCAGATCACTGGCCTGCATCCTCCACCTGGCCCTGACTTGACATTAGGCCATGATTCTGGATGGTTGATCCAAATACAGTTGCCCATTTCTGTCAGATTCTCCCAAGCTCATGCCCTGGGCAGCTTTGCTGATTGCATTGAAGAACTACTCTCTCCCATCCCAAACCCCATCTGTCAATCCAACATGCAAGGGGAGGCTTCTAAGTTGTCTTCTCTTAGTGTATATATTCTGTCTGCCTAGAATGTCAGCTTGGCTTCTCTAAGAACAGAACCCCAGGTTAACCAGGAATAAGAATGCTGCCTATAGTCTAGTCAGTGTAAGTGTTTTTAAATCTCTGTCTCTTCCTCTTTGGCCAAAGAAGAACAAAAAAGAACGACTCTTATTAATAGGTGCAGAAATTATAAAACCAATATTCACCTACAAATTTCTGGGTAGGAAATACTGGAGATGAATGAGTCTTTCACAAACAGAACTGGTCTTTGATGTCAAGAATTGGTGTTGAAGCTCTTTTCTTTTTATATGTCATCCTACACCTTAGTTGCCAGGTGCCCAAGATCATGGGAGCCCATCCCTTGTATCATCAAGCCCTGGATATAAATCATAAAGTCAAAGGAGTTCACTTTGGAGCTTTAGTATTTAATTACTGCACCGCTGGGTTTTGGACTTGGAAGGGGTCTGTGGCCCTATTGTTTGGCCAGTTTCTCCCATTTGGAATAAGAACATTTACCCAATGCCTGTACTGCTCCCCCCCTCCCCACTTTATCTTAGAAGTAAGTAACTTGTTTTTTATTTTATAGACTTATAGGCAAAAGGGACTTGCCTTGTCTGAAATGAGACTTTGGACTTGGACTTTTGTGTCAATGCTGGAATCAGTCAAGACTTTGGGGAGCTATTGGGAAGGCATGATTGCATCTTGAAATGTTAGGAGGACATGAGATTTGGGAGGGGCCTGGGGGAAATGATATGGTTTGGCTCTGTATCATCCCAAATTATAATCTCCACATGTGGAGGGAGGGCCCTGATGGGAGGTGATTGGATCATGGGGATTGTTTCCTCCATGATGTCTGGTGATAGTGAGTTCTGACAAGATCTGGTTGTTTGATAAATGTCTGGCACTTCCCGTTTCTCTCTCTCTCCTGCCACTATGTAAGATGTGCTTTGGTTCCCCTTAGCCTTCCACCATAATTTTAAGTTTCCTGAGGCCTCTCCATCCATGTGGAACTGTGAAGCAATTAAACCTCTTTTGTTTATAAATTACCCAGTCTCAGGTAGTATCTTTACAGCAGTGTGAGAACAACACGACCCTCTCTTGCTCCCCACCACCACAGATCCCTCCAATCACAAGACCTATGATGAAAGCAACTTTATGCTGCCACTACCTTATTTTCTTTATCAAATTAGGCTGCCCCTGTGCCCCTATTTTCTCAGAGACAGGGTCCTTCTTCAGAGAATGAGTGATAATTGAAAAATTAGATAAAATGTCCTTTCCTAGACAAATTATTTCATGAGAATCCTTTTATTTACAATGTGAAAAATATTTCAGAAGAGAAATTCACAGATTCTCAATGATGAATCAAATAAATTGAAGACTTATTTCCATCTTTCAAAAAAATACACTTGCTATTTTCTAGAGGCTAAAACTTAGCATTCTGCTCCAATAAAAATCAGATTAAAGTATTGAAAAAGTATATTGATTCTGATGATAAATAATAACTGATATCCCTCTAGAGTTTATAAATGCTTTCATATTATCTCCTTGACTTCTATTTTAACCCAAAAGATATATATATATATATATATATATATATATATATATATATATAATTTATCACCATTTTTTTATTTTACAGCTGAGACTCAAAAATTAAATACCTAACTAACTTGGGTTTCTGACTCCAAACTATACTTTTTTGCTATACTTTTATGAAATCCTTGATTCTCTAAATCTGTATTTTCGCATTGTTCCAGTTTGGTGATTTTGCAGGAATCATTTTTCTTCTTTCATTTTCTACATAACTGCCTGATAAACTATGTACTCAGAGTCAGATTTTGCCTCTAAATAATGAATTGCACTTATGTCTACTGAAGGTTCTCTTGTTAATAAAACATTTTCCACCTCCATCTTGCCTAGAAAAATTACTTTAAAATTTTGTGTATCACTCCAAGTATAAAACAAGAGTTCAGATTTTAGATCAGACATCCAAAGCCACTGGGAATTAGCTGGAATCACTTATACTAATAATGAGATTATCAAGTCTTTATTCCAAATGTGACTAGGTTTATAGATTTGGAGCTTTAATCAGTTTGACTTAATTGCTAGATTGTTTTTAGGGTTGTGTGTGTGTGCATTGCACACACTCAAGCACCGGTTGGGCAGGATGGCAAAGGAGTGGGTGTTTTGGGTATAATGCATTTGAGAAGACATCAACCTATCTCTACATGTTAAATATGTAGGAATAGTCTAATGTTTTATAGGTTTTCTTGCTTCTCTTTCACATTAGGATAACCCAGTAATGATGGTAATGATGGTGATTTTAATAATCTAATTTGGGAGATAACTGATTAATAATTTAGACCAATCACTTATGGTATTTTCACACAAAAATAATTAATAACAGTTGGAGATGTTCCAATTTAAAAACAAATGTATTCCCAAGGAGAATGCATTTCTCCCATAGGTTTTTATGATGATTTTATTATGACTAGAGGAGGATACGTCCTAAATACCTAACTGAATTAAAAATTGCAACAGTGTCAATAGGGCTGAATGTGTTATGCAAATGGCATACTCTTCCATAGAGCAGGGGGATATGTGCTTTATTGGTATGGGCAAAGCATCACCTGTGATGTCTTCTTTAGGGCTCAATGCCAATAAAACAGATTTTAGCAAAAAATATCTACAGTATTTCTTGTTTAAAAATTCCAGAAAAACAAACTGCTCCATGAACAGCAATATATACTCTACACTGAAGTAGTTTTGTTTCTGGGAACTTTTAATATACTGAGCTGATTGTACTGGGTGGTCAAATAAACTTGCAGATTAAAATGACAAGCTGTTGAGTATTGAGTCTGTGGACACAGGGTTATCTTCAGTGGGGACAGGGATTCAGACTCAAAGGCAAGCTTCAAAAATTGCTTAGTAATTCTGCTTTCTCCTCCCAAAGAATAGTAAAGAAAAGAAGAAGAGGCTGTTATATCTCTTCTTTCCCAGCAGAAGACTACAGCTCTGAATATGGCCCCTTCTACAAACTCACAGGCTGCCTTAACTCCAAAAGACCAAGGAATACGTAGCAGAACTCTCCAGCCCCTGATCTAGGCAGGGGGATATAGGGAAAGATGAATGGGCTCAGAGCATCAGGGAAATGAAAGGAACAAGACATAAATACAAGACAACCCTCCCATCTTTGAGTGTCGCTCCTGTCCTCAGCCTCAGAGGCCCTCCTGAAGAAATCAGGAACAACCACACATCATCTTCAGGCCTTGCTTCCCCTGTATTCTGAATCTGCATTCTGAATGATCCCAATATATAAGTGGAACCAAGGCCTATGATTAGCCATAGTCTTCAGTGCACGCTGTAAATTCTCCACTGTCCTCTGTCCAGCTCACCTGACAAAGAAGACCTAAACCCTTGACACCTCTCACAAGCATTTGATACTCTGTGATGAACATCAGTTTAATCCAGTAGAAGGGTATCATCTTCTGTACCACTGCTCTCCACTGTATTTTACTGGAGTACAACTCAAGTAGATATATGGGGGGAGGGGGTTGCACATATATATCTACCACATGCTAGGTGTAGTGAGAGATACTGAATATATAAGGACTATTCTGGCCTTGCAGGCACTCATAGTCTATTAAGAAAATGAGACAAGTATTCAACAACATTTGAATCAAGACAGAAGTTAGATGCAAAAAGAGAGATAGCCGCACAGCACAATAAATGTGGTAGGGGCAGGCAAGGTGTGGGAGGCATATCAAGGGAAGGAAGAGAGAGTACATCCAGCACTTTCATTTTCACTCCATGGACCAAGAAAGGGTTTCTCAAGTTCAGCATTTCTGACATTGAGACTGAATAATTCCCTTTTGGGGGGACTGTCCTGTGTATTGTACCATGTCTAGCAGCATCCATGACCTCCACCCACTACATGCCAGTAGCACTGTCCCCTGCTCCCAATCATGATTATCACAAGTATCTTAAGACACTTCCAAACATCCTTGAGAGAGCAAAATCACTCCTAGTTGAGAACCACTTGACCAAAATGATCCCTTTGTAAGAATATAACTGAATCTATGTACCCAGAGATATTTACATTTATCTGAACACCATCCAGGCATAGTTTTTTATGAATCATCTCCATCTACCCTTTCCTGCCTAGGTGAAGTGCAGAGTGATGTTGCAAGATTAACTGAGATAGGGATGGGGGTGAGGGGGTGTTTTCTCATTTTGTGAGAAACCAGTTTAACATCTGGTCAAAACACACATGTTAGCACTGACTCTGTGTATTATACCATGTATCGTGTCAGACTTTATGGATTTATTTCTCCAGCTGCTGAGAGTGCTCCTGAAAGACAGCTCTCAGCTGTTGTCTCTTTGGGGACTGCCTCAGCTGGAGATATCTGCCTTACCCAGGGTCATGCCTCTTTACATGGGCATTCTGAACCCAATTATACTGGGAATATACAAGGTGCAGGGGCTGCCTGCATAACATGCTGATGTGGTGGTCACTGGAGCCCTTGGGACCTGTGTAAGAAAAGAGTCACTAGAAGGAAGCATGGTGCCAGGGATTATACGGATTTATTTTATAATTATGCATAAGACTGAGCCAGCTGCTGCTGCTGGAAATGGAAATTTCACATACATTTCACTGACCTCCTTTCCTAACCACATCTTGAAAGGAGTCTTCTATTTGGGCTAAGAGGTGAAAATAAGGGGACAAAAGGTCAAAGAAGGGCCAGCTATTTAGGGTAGTCAGAGAGAGAACATATGAAACATTTGAGCTAAAATTGGAGAGAAAGAAGCAGCAGTTAAAAGTCACTCTGTAGGAAATTAGACCAGAAGGTGGACTTAAAAGCCCCAGCTTTGCCTCTGTGGAGTGTCCCCTTTCTGATCTTTTCTGAGCAAAAAGGAGAACAGTGAGTTTTCTCTCAGAGATAGCCAGGAACCAGGAGTGAGTGTTGTGGTATGTGATGCTGCTTCATGCTCAGGATAAAGGCCTGTGCCCTTGGCCAAGACAAGTGATGGATCAGGGTGGGAAAGAACTGTTCCACATCTGTAGACTTGTATCTCTAATTATTCCTACACACACTGGGATTTAAACCTCTGCTTGGAAGGATCCTTGTGTACCTTACTTTGTTTAGAGTATCTATCTGCTGAACCAACATTTTGGAACATCAGGTTGAGGGTGTTGACATGAGACAGGGCTGAGATTGGGCACACAGCCCCAGAAATGCAGCCCCTGGAAATAAAATATCACCATGCCCTGTGAGTATCAGTGCCCAGCACAGGAACTGTGCCTTATAAATTGTTGCGGGTTGGGTTCCTTAGGGAAGCATACTCAGGCAGAGATTAGCATTCAGGGTGTTCCTTACAGAGTGCTTTTAACATCAACAACTGTAAAAGGGAAAGGATGGAAGCTGGCTTGGTAAGACTGGGGAGTTAAGAGAGTGCCCATGTGGAGCTCTGGAGCTGGCATGGTACTGCAGTTGACATGAGTTGAAAGGACATGTCCATTTTCTGGTCTAATTTGCTTCAGAGTGACTTAACTGCTGCTTCGTTCTGTCCACTTTTTAGCTGAAATGCTTATATATTGTCTGACTATCTTAAATAACTGTACCTTCTTTGCCTCTTTGTCCTCCTTATTTTCACCTCTTAGTCCAAATAGAAGACTCCTTTCAGGATATGGTTAGGAAAGGAGGTCAGTGCAATGTATGTGAAATTTACATTTCTAGCAGAAGCAGTTCAATTTTTATAAAGTAAATCAGCATAATCCCTGGGCCTATGCTCACTTCTAGTGACTCTTCTCTTGTCCAGGTCCCAAGGCTCTGGTGACCACCACATCAGAACCTTATTCAGGTAGACTCTCAGCACCCTCTGCACTTTCCTGCCTCTGTTTTGCTCATTAAAATCTTCCTTCTTCCTTTTGCTCCATTTACTTGGCCTCTGGTAGGCTCCTGGAGGGCTATTTACACATGCACTTGGCTGTGGTGTAACTAGATCACAGTGTTTTTCTATGTTATTCCTTCCACAGGGCTTTTGTGTTTTCAAGTCAATCTCCAAGAATGTAGGAACAAGTAGTGTTCGGGTCTCATGAAACACAGAAGGGCCATTTGAGAGCAAGGTAAAGTTTTTCCATTCTGTAAATCATGTTGATAGGACAGTTTCCCTCACTCATGACTCTGACCCACATACCGCAACCAACCTGAGCAAGGAGAGAAAGACTTCTTCTCTCCTATCACTACATGGCAGTGCAAACAGGCTAGCCAATGCTTCCATTCCCATGCACAAGACAAAGTTACTGGACAGCCAACTCAACCAAGCTAACAAAGTGATGAATTTATTTCATGGAAATAAAATTTGACTGATTTGACTAAGCTGACAGGTTTCTTTTTGTACTTCTGAAAGAGAAACTAACGTACCTTTTTTTCTTTTACCTTTTGTTTTCTATATTTACTTCTGAAAGATTTACTTAGCATACACTATAAGGCTTAAGTAAAATAAGCTCATAACAAATCAGTGGCAGACAGACAATACAACAGCTTGAAGTTTCCCCAGGCTGGTAGAGAGTTTGGCCTTGCATGCCACCCCTGCCATTCACACCCTCAAATCTTCATAAAGCTGTGCTTAGCAAGGGCTCCAGGACATAGGAAATCCAAGGGGACCATTGAGGAGATGCAGGACTGAGAAAGAAAGAGAAGAGACAGGCCAGGTGCAATGGCTCACGCCTGTAATCCCAGCACTTTGGGAGGCCGAGGTGGGTGGGTCACAGGTCACAATATCTTTTTTCTTGTTTATTTTAAAGACAAGGTTTCACCATGTTGGCCAGGCTGGTCTTGAACTCCTGACCTCAGGTGATCCGCCCGCCTCGGCCACCCAAAGTGCTGAAATTACAGGTATGAGCCATCACGCAAGAGCATCCTGGCTAACATGGTGAAACCCTTTCTCTATTAAAAATACAAAAATTAGCCAGGCATGGTGTAGTCCCAGCTACTCAAGAGGCTGAGGCAGGAGAATAACTTGAACCCAGGAGGTGGAGGTTGCAGTGGGCCGAGATCACGCCACTGCACTCCAGCCTGGATGACAGAGCAAGACTCTGTTTCAAAAAAAAAAAAAAAAAGAATCCTAGCACTTTGGTAGGCCAAGGCAGGAGGATCACCTGAGGTCAGGAGTTCCAGACCAGCCTGGCCAACATGGAAAAACCACATCTCTAGTTAAAAAAATACACACACACACACACACACACACACACACACACATACACACACACACACACACACACACACACACACACACACACAATTAGCTGGGCATGGTGGTGGATGCCTGTAATCCCAGCTACTCGGGAGGCTGAGACAGGAGAATCACTTGAACTCAGGAGGCAGAGGTTGCAGTGAGCCTAGATTGTGCCATTGCACTTCAGCCTGGGCAACAAGAATGAAACTCCATCTCAAAAAAAAAAAAAAGAGAGAGAGAGAGAGAAGAGACAAACATATTTATCAGCCTCACAGAGAACTATACTCAGTTAACCAAAACAAACATGAGAGCAAACAAAAGAAGAGTCTGCAGCCAGGATTGTGATTCACAGACCCAACACTGGGAGAATCCACACCCATGCAGTCCCCATGAAGACAGATTTTGGAAGGATCATCCCAGGACTGCATATGACATGCTAGCGCCCATCAATCCTCAATCATCTCTGCAACTCACCAGTAAGCTCTCTGAAGCAAACCTGACTATCCCCAAAGTTAAATCCATTATTTCCTTACTGAATATCCCAGCCTGACTTTTGGGTCTCTTCTGATTATTTCCCCTCTCAACCCCCACCATAGGTAGGTTATTACTGATAATGACTCTTTTGAGGAAGAGATTTCTGATATTTACCAATATCTGTACTCCCTCCTCCCTCCTGTACATACACCTAGATTTTATTTTCCAGCCTCTCCTGCAGTCAGATGTGACCAAAGGATTATGAGTGAAAGTAATGTGTGCCTCTACCAGGCCTGACACATATGAAGAAACAAGCCATCCCTCCACATCTAATCCTTGTCTTTTTCTCCATCTGCCAGCTAAATAGAGAGAAACAAAGAACTCCTGCTGACCCACACTGGACTATGACATGACCAAGAAATACACTTTTATTATGTTAAGCCACTAATATTTTGGGATTATTTGTAATGGAGTCTATCATGTTGGATTCATTTTTTAATATTCTGATATTTTATCTTTTTTTTGCTAAAATCGATCCATATTGTGCATACTTGTGTTTATCACTGAACATCATGTAAATTTTTCCAAGTCTATTAGTATAGCGGTTACTCATTCTTTTTAATATGGGTATAATAATCTTATGTGTATTTCAGTATATATGTTATATTGTTATATTCAACATATATGAATCAATATTACAGATGAGTATTTCTTTGTTTTTAGATTCTTACATCTATAGTGCTGAAATAAACATTCTTACATATCCCCATGTGTGTTATTAACACAACTATTCCTTTGATAATTTTCAAAATGATAAAATTTGCCAAAGATCCCTTTGGTTTCTCTTGACTTCTCTTTCAACTTAGTACCACTCCCAGTCTAATCTGAAGGCAATCTTCATCATTTCAATGTCCCATTGTCACCTCCATCTATTTTTTTTCCAAATGTCATCAACTCTTTAGAGATTGTGAATTTCCTATAAGAGGTTACATTATGCAGCTTTCCCAAAATTTATTTTACTATAGTTTTTTTTCCCATGGAGCATCTTAAATGATTCATCTTTAAAACACAGTTTGGGAAGAGCTATTCTATATGACTCACCAAAACCAGTTTGTTTGTTTGTTCTCACTTTTTAACAACATAAATTTGTCACATAGACAGTCATAGATCTCCATTTTGCCCTTAAGGATCATAATTTCACATGTCAATTGAAAATTATTATTCCTTGGCATTCACAGGAGAACACAGTAATTCTGAAATAAAATGCAGTCATTCCTTGATATCCATGGGAGACTGGTTCTGGGACCCTAACGGCTATCAAAATGTAAGCATGCTCAAGTTCCTTACATAAAATGGCATAGTATTTGCATGTCAACTACACACATCTTCCCATATACTTTAAATCATCTCTACAGTAGGTACTAGTATTTTTTTTTAGCTATGGCTGTGTCTACATTATATCAAATAATTCACCTTAAAAGTGAAAAATGTGTTAAAGCTGATTGTTGTCATATAACATATATTTAAGTGATATATGATATTTAAACATATATCACTTTCTTTCAGAGAGAATTACAGAGTTGTTGGTGTGCCAGTCAGTTGCTTATTTGTTCTCCAATCCTGTATCTGCCTTTCTCTTTGTCTCCTCTGTATCACAAGGAACTACATTTCTTAGGCTTCCTTTCCAGTTGGCATCTGGAAATACTTAGCCAATGGAGAGAACTGGTAGAATGCCAGAGAGCAGATAGAGAGAAGCAGGGATATTTTCCTCTCTTTTAATACCTTAAGTAGCAACTTTAGGAGATTTTTTTTTTTTTTTTTTTTTTTTTTCCATGGTTCATGCTACCACCAGATAGCCTGTGGTCCCAGATATTCTAAGCAGCCCTGTCTTGGTCTGACTCTTATTAAAACGTCCTGTCTCCGAATCTTGGAAACATGTTTTCTCCCACTGTCTTCCCAGCCCTGGAGATAGCAGTAGTCTTCCGTTGTTTCTAATCTCTGAGTTACCTCACCACTCCCCATTTGACTCTTCCCCGCCCAGACCTTGACAATTCCTTTTACTAAATTCCGTCTTATGAAATGCCTGAAGTGGTCCTTCTTTACGACTGGATCATGACTAATATGGAAAATGGAGCAGATAATCTACTTTAGAATATTAGTAGTGAGTCAATGGCATGGCCCATAACATTTTATCAAAGGCATTGGTTCAATGTGGCTAAGATTATCAAATCATTCAAAAACACCTAAAAACAGACTAAAAGGTATTATATTAGCAAAGAAGTAGGGAAAAATCAGTAAATCTTGTCGCTGGTGCAGGGAAACTATTGTTTGTATATTGGTTTATACTAAGGGTATTAGTCTAGATGAAGGAAGGCATCACAAAATCAAGATACAGTAAGTAAAATGAGCACATCAAGCAGCCTAGTGAAGAAAGTGAAAGGCAGAAAGCTAGCTTACTGATATGGTCTGGCTCTGTGTCCCAACCATAATATCATCTTCAATTGTAATCTGAATTTTATTCACCATAAAGGAGCCCTCATGGGAGGTGATTAGTCATGGGGATAGTCCTCCCATGCTTTTTGCATGATAGTGAGTTCTCACAGGACCTGATGGTTTTATAATGGGCTTTTCTCCCTTTTACTTGGCACTTCTCTCTCCTGTTGCCATGTGAAGAAGGATGTGTTTGCTTCACCTTCTGCCATGATAGTAAGTTTCCTGAGGCCTCCCCAGCCCTGCAGAATGGTGAGACAATTAAACCTCTTGTCTTTATAAATTACTGAGTCTTGAGGAGTTCTCTATAGCAATGTGAGAATAAACTAATACATCTACCAGGGTAACTGAATCAGAATGCTCATATTAAAGCTCAACTCCTTGGCTAACTAGCTGCAAGCCTTTGGGCAACTTTTCTAGCAGTCTTGTGGTCTGTAATAGTTTCCTCATCTATAAAATGGGATTACTATTATTATCTACTACAGAGAGTTGTGAGAATTACATTAATTAATACATATAAATGTCTTACAACATGTTTAGGACATAGTAATCACCAAATTATTGTCAGGTTTCATTATTATTATTCTATTGATTATTATTATTAATTCTAGGTTTATAGACAGAGTTAGGAATAGACTCCAAATGCATAAAGGGAACTATTCTTGTATGAATCAGAGATCCCTCAAATAGGTATCTCTCATTCTAATATTCTTAAAAGTGAAAATTGTCTTTGTCCATATAAGACATGAAGATGTGAATAATTTTATCCAGCTATTTTTAGCAACTTTACTTCATATTGTGAGGAGGAGAAGGCTGCAATGCTTTTCCCCTAAATTTGGAGAAAGGCTACAGTTTGGAGACCTTCTCTAGAAATATGAAGATGATTTTGTTCTCTGTGATAGGTATTAACAATATGGTTCCCCAAATAGTTGCAGATTTTTCATTATGTCCTGACTTCCTTGTTACCAAGGGGGTCACATGACTAGGTTTGGTCAATAAGTTTTGAGAGAAAAATCTGTGTCACTTGAAGACCAGAGTGAAACTCTCCACCTGCCCAAAAGTCTTTTTGTTTTCCAGTGCCTCAGCCAGCAGTGTTAGAAGTGGTTGCTCTTTTATTAGTGTGGGTCACTGAGTGACCATGATGGATGAAAATGTAGCATGAGAAAGACATAAACTTTCCTGTGATTAGCCACTGATATTTGAGAGTTATTTATTACCACACTATCACCTTGCCTATCTTATTTTGTAAGTTTAGTAACTCAAAAAAGGAGAAAATAGGCAAAAATTATTATGCTAAGAACAAAAAAAGATTAATTCTCCCTTTAATTATATTTATTATATTAAGTATTTTTGTTGCACCTTTAATTATCTTTTTCCATAATGATAAGCAATAAAGACTCTTGCACTAAAAAGGACCTATGGCTATGTCTTCAAAAGAGGAGAGAAAGAAAGAGTTGAGGATTCTGCCTCACATAGCAGGCACACTTCCAAAAAGAGAGGCCTTAGGAGGCAAAGTGAAAGGTAGTAGAGAGCAGATCATAGACCTAGTGTCTGGCACTTTAGAGGAAAAAAATACATATTTTTTTCCTCTAAAAAATATGAAAAAGAGAAAGAAAAGGTAAGTCATAGTTTTATGGATATAATAAATGAGGAAGAGCCTTCCAGGCAGAGAAAACAGACATGAAGTGAAGGAACAATATGGGTTCACTGGTGAACTCTATTAAACATTTAAGGTAGAAATTATACCAATTCTCTACAATCTATTCTAAAACACAGAAGCATAGAGAATACTTCCTAGCTCATTTTGTGAGGCCAACATTATCCTAATACTAAAATCATAAAAATATTACAAGAAAATACATACCAATATCTCTCAGAAACACAGATGTAAAAATCCTCAACAAAATAGCAAGTCAAATCCAACAACATATAAAAAGAATTACAGACCACCAGCAGCTGGTATTTATCTCAGATACGCAAGGCTAGTTCAACATTTAAAAATTAGTGAATATAATCCATCATATCAACAGGCTAAAAAAGAAAAGTCATCTGATCATATCAAGAGATGCAGAAAAAGCATCTAACAAAATCTAAGACTTATTCATGATTAAAACTATATTCTCAGCAAACTGGAAATAAAAAGAAACTTTCTAATTTAATAAAGAACATCTTCAAACCTACATTTAACATCATATTTAATGATGAGAAACTAGAAATTTTCCTGCTAAGGTCAGGAGCAGACAAGAATTCTCCTCTACTAATCCTTTTCAATATCATACTGTAAAAGAAGTCCTAGGTAATGCAATAAGAAAAGAAAAATAAATAAAACATATACAGACTGGGAAGGAGGAAACAAAACTGTCTTTGTCTACAGATGGCATGATTGTCTACATGGAAAATCCAAAAAAAACCAAGTAGATTTAAAAGCTATATATGAAAAATAAAATTTGAAGTTTTTTAGAACATGCAGAAAAAAAGTGCTCATGATATGTAGGTATGGATGAACTTAAGTAAGATACTAAAGTGCAAAATATAAAGTGATAAATCTGCTTGTGTTAAAACTTTTGAATGACATAAGATGTCATAAAGACATAGCTTATATTTGTAATACATAAAACTTACAAAAGATTAGTACACAGAACATACAAAATATGTGTGTGTATACATCACTACAAATCAGTATTTAAAAGGCAAATAGATTCATAGAGATAAGGCAAAAGGCATAAAAAATAAGGCAGATAGAAACACAATTGTAGAAAATACTTAACCAATATGTATTTGAAAAGATGTTGAATTAGTCTGGAATTCAGGAAAATATAAGTTTTGTTAAATGAGTACCAAGTGGGGCAAGGATGTAAGAAAATGTTATTTTTGTGCATTGTTAGTAACCATGTAATTTATTAAAATCATTTTGAAGAGCAGTCTTGCACTATCAAATAAAATTCAGCTACTATAGGTATACCCCAGAGAGATACACATATACACAAATATACATGTTAAAGGAATATTTACTGTTTATAAAAATGAAAAAGTTGAGGAATGGACATACCAACTGTGATTTATTTATACAATACATTGTTATATAGAAGTTATACTAAAATATATTCTCCTAAGTTTCAAAATATAACACTATTTTTAAAATTAAGCACACAAACAATATAAGTTATAATTTATCACTATATTCAAAGATAGTAAAAGCATACAAACTTCTATAGGGGAAAGGACATACACCATTTTGTGGTAGTGGTTCTCTCTAGTGCAGAAAGAAGAAGAAAAGAATAGGTTAAAAATCTTTGGTGGTTTCTGTTATAGATTATCATTTTCCTTTTTATTTTGTTTGTGTGTTTTTTTTTATTAGACTTTAAGTTCTGGGGTACATGTGCAGATTGAAAGGCAAATCAAAACCATATTGTTATTTTTTAAAGATATAAAGAAAAATCTCACCTAAAACAAAGCAAAATGTAAACATAATTTAATCCTGTGTTGTAGTTGAGTTACAATTTCCAGTCCTTTTCTGTATGTTTGAAATCATTCTCAACAGTAAAATATTATGTTTCATAAACATAGTGATTGGTTATATTAAACATTTAAATATCTATGAATCCACAATTCAAAATAGAAACAAGGAATATTACAATAACATGCTTCTAACTGGTTGGTGCCTGGTCCATTCCTTACCTATTCTTGCTTGCCCTTCAAAAGGTAACCATTATCCTGAATTCCTGGTTTATCAATCCTTCTTATCCCTTATTATAGATCTTTATGGTAGCCCTATGTATTCACAAGTGTATATTCATATGATTTTAATCTTTTGAAATGTATGGAGTCTTTCTAAATGGCAAAATAAGACTCTTTGTATACAATTAAAACACCTAAAATTTAAAATGTATATTTTCTGGCTACATAAAACTAAACTATATTCAATAATAAAAGGATAACCAGAAAAATATCCAATTGCATAGAATTAAATACAATTGCATGGAAATTAAACAATATACTTAGATATAAATTACAATTCAAGGAAAAAAATAAAAAACATTTTGAACTGAATCATGATGATGAAGACATGACAAAATATAAATAGTTACGGAACATAGTTAAAGCAAGGCTTTGAAGGAAATTATTAGCTTTATATGTTTATTTTATAAAATAAAGGTAGAAAATCAATTATTTAAGCCTTCACCTCACTTACCTAAAAACAATAGAAAGTATGAAAAGTAGAAAAAATTACAAATATAATTGAAATTAATAAATGAGAAAACAATACAAGAGAAAACCAAATCCAAATGTTTCCCCATAAAATAAAATTGATCAACTCTTATCAACTCTGACCAAGAGAAAAAGAAAGAGAAACACAAATTACTAGTAACAACGAAAATGAGACATAAAAGTCAGATCTTTCAGACATAAAAAAACTTTAAAAAAATTGACATTTACACATAATCGTCAAGAGAATAGAAAAGTGACAATAAAAATTTTCAGAAATAGACAAGAAAACATTTTCACAATCTTGAAGTAGTCAGAGATGTAGTAAGATCCAAAAAAGTGCTCATTATAAAATAAAATTTTTTGTTATATCAGATTCCATTAGAATTAAGGTTTCCCATTTATTGTAAGATACCATTAAGAAAATAAAAAGGCAATTCACCAATGGGAGATTATATCTGCAATACATGTATCTGAAAAATGGCATAAATCCAGATTATATAAAGAACTTCCATAAATTAAAAAGAAAACAGGAAAAATATTGAAAACTCAATAGAAAAGTAGAAAAAAAATGTTGAACATATACTTCACAAATGAGGATAATCAAAAGGTCTATTAGCAAAAGATAAAGTGGACACTTAACCAAAGAGAATATACAGATGGCAAATAAGTACATGAAAAGATATCCAGCACCATTAGCCATCAGAGAAATGCAAATTAAAACTACAGTGTGATTTCACTGCACACCTACAAATGGCTAAAGTAAAAAAAAAATAGTAACAAAACTAAATGCTGGCAAGGATGTGGGAAACTCATGCATTGCTGATGGGACTGTAAAATAGGACAACTACTCTGGAAAACAGTTTGGCAATCTGTTATAGCACTGAATATGCAAGTACCATCGACCCAGCAGTTGCTCTTTTAGACACTTATCCAAAAAGTGGAAGAGTATGTTTACCCAAAACCTTGTACAGAATGTTCAGAACAGTTTCATTTATAATAGCCTCAAATTGAAAACAACACCAATGTCCATCAGCTGATGAATTCTTAACAAAACTATAGTGCATACATACAACTTAATACTAGTGACTAGTGGTATTCTAAAAGGAACCAAGTTCCAGAAAGAAAACTAAGATGTTTTCCCCAAAGGCCCTCAGTTTCCACAAAATTTTTTTGTTTGTTTTTTGAGACAGAGTCTCACTCTGTCACCCAAATTGGAATGCGGTGATGTGATTTCTGCTCACTGCAACCTCTGCCTCCTTTTGTATTTTTGGTAGAGATGATGTTTCACCATGTTGGCCAGGCTGGTCTTGAACTCCTAAGCTCAAGTGATCCACCCATCTCAGTCTCCCAAAGTGCTGATATTATAGGTATAAGCCACTGTGCCCTGACTCCACAAAAATTCTTAATGTAGAAGATCATCATGAGACAAAATATCCTTTCATTAGATGGATCAAGATAGGTTTAAGGAAAGATGTCTAGAAATGACAAATACAAAAGAATGTAATGTGTTGAACATGAAGTTGAATAATCAATGCATCTCCTTTATTGTACTTTTGGCAGCAGTGGTGACAGTTCAAAACAAGGATGAGAGCCCCAGACTTCAGTACTTGGCATCCACAAAGTGTAAATAAGTTAAAAGTTCAGCTGTCACTTGACATATGAGTTCTGCCCTCTGCCCCTACTCCTTGCAACTCTTTGAGCCTCAGCTCTGCCTTCAGTAAGTGACTTCTTTCCATAACAGGACAATGGGAGAATTTTTTGCTCATAAAGTGACTATAGCTATTTATCTCTGGAAAATGTTAAAACAGCAAGGTTTTCAATTCCTTTGTTGACAAGTGAAAATGTTTTCTTTGTTAACTAATGTTTCAGAACTGGGCTTTCTACATTGAAGAAAAACTAATGAAGAAACATAAATCAGTTTTACAAAATGTCCCTGAAAAATTCTACCCCAAACTGTCCTGAGATTTGCTAGTCAGTAAGCTTAACATACAATTTGAAAAATATGAGGTTGAATCCCCAAGACAGTAAAAGAGCAGACATCACAGGAGGCCATTATTCTAAATGAAGTAAATCAGAAACAGATAGTCAAAGATGGCATCTCCTCACTTATAGGTATGAGCTAAACAGTGGATACACATGAAAATACAAAGTAGAATATTAATAGACACTGGGGACCACAGAAGGTGGGAGACTAAAAGAGGGGCAAGGGATGGAAAATTACCTATTGGGTACAATGTTCACTGTTCAGGTGATAGGTACACTAAAAGCCCAGACTTTATCATTACACAATATGTTCATGTAAGAAATTTGCACTTGTACCCCCTAAATCCATAAAAATTTTAAAACAAAATGATAATAAAGATCTTCTTTTAATAGAAAGCAGACATCACGCTGTATTATTTATCGAAAATATTAATAGCCAATGAAAGAGACTAAATACATAACATCAATGGTTCCCAGGTCAGAACACAGTTTCCAGCTTTCCCTACTCCCTACCCCAACCCTAGTCACCCTCGAAAAGTCTAAAAATAAGCAAATAAATCCCAGAATGTTAGCTCTGAAAGAGACCCTATAAATCATTTGTTCTACAATGAATACAAAAGGTAATCAAGATATAGTATTTACCTTTCAGACACTTATAAACTTAAGAACAGAAGAAAGCAAAAGAAAGAGGTTTGTACACTGCATGTTCTCACTCATAGGTGGGTGTTGAACAATGAGAACACATGGACACAGGGAGGGGAGCATCACACACTGGTATCTGTCAGGGGGAAATAGGGGAGGGACAGCAGGGGGTGAGGAGTTGGGGAGAGATAGCATGGGGAGAAATGCCAGATATAGGTGATGGGGAGGAAGGCAGCAAGTCACACTGCCATGTGTGTACCTTTGCAACAATCTTGCATGTTCTTCACATGTACCCCAAAACCTAAAATGCAATTTAAAAAAAAGCACTTAGGTGGAGTCTCAGGATTAGATGAGATTACTTGGAAGTATAGAATCAGGAGAAAAGGGTGACTGGGTAAGTGGGATAGAACTAACATCCACATTTAACAGATTGGAAAAGGAGCACATAAAGCAGACTGAGGTGGGGGCACAGAGAGAGTGACATTGGCAGAAAACATGTGATGGAATTAAGTTTTTTGTTATTGATAGTTTAAAAGTTTTGATTGGTTCTGTCATGTAAGTTTTTAAGATTGTTGCCAAGTTTGAGAAAATCTCTACCATGTTTGTTTTATATTTGAGCTATATGATTCAGGGGATTACATGAGTATATATTTCTGACAAGGCAGAACTCCCATTTTGACTAGGCATCCATGAAGCATCCTGTTACAATACATGTCTGAAGACTGGGAAGTATCTCTACAGATGAGCTTTGGGATCTGTACATTGCAAATCTTGTCCGCCACTGCACATGTACATATGGGGATGGTTACTGTCTAATGCATTCATATCACGGTTCAACTTCTGGTCTAAAACTGGGAAAGTTGACTGTATGGACAGTAGGAGTATCCCTAAAATCTTCCTATCCTGAGATGGTGAGCAATAGTTCATCCTGGTATAAAAATGACTGCTGACTATGTAAATACATTCCATAACACTCAGCTACTTCATAGTCTACATCTCAAAACACTTTGTGCAGGAAAGTTAGAGTGGAAAGGGACAGCAGTCTAGACTGTGGTTAAAATAGTTTTGAAATTTAGTTTGAAAATGTAGTTTGCAAAAACATAGTCATGTAAAAACTTCCCTGGAGTCCCTCTCTGGGCCTTGGAAGTGGCTTGTACAGGTGAGAGTTCCTAGGGCTTAAGCTTTGTTAACTTCAGAGTAGATCAACTGTTTTCTCAGTACACAACCTTGAGCCCTATGGGTGTTTAGCAAGCATCTCTTCTCTTGCAACACCAGAGGTTTTGGACGCACAGTCTATACGTCTCAGCTATCAAATTTGTAAACAGCTGAAGGGCTGTGCCTTTTTAGGGCTTGATCTGTCTGGTATTGATTTTTCATTTTATAGGTATGAGTTACAAGAGCTAGTCCTGAAGAGGTAATTTGTTTTCTCTTGCATGTATATCTCCTTTTTTTTAAGAGTGTGGGCCTTGAGCCCATGCTCTTCCATCTTTTCTATTATCTTATATCCTGATACCCTCTATTGTCTGTGGCTCTTCCCCTGACTACAAGCAAGTCTGATTTCCCTGCTTAGAGGAATGGCACTTTGACCCTGTCCATGTCCTCTCTCTCTTCTGGCTATCCCTAGTAGTTCTGTGATGGTAAAATTAGTCATTTTCCCCTAAGTTCTTACTGTCCTTGATCCTCTGTAGCATTTGACCTGGTTGGCTATCTTGGCCTTGGTGACATTTCACCCTCTTGGTTCCTTGCCTCCTCCTCATAGCTCTTTCTCTGTCGCCTTTTCATCTTTTCGTCTTCAGTATCTAGTCCTTGAGAGCTTGACTCTTCAGAGAGCCTCTACTAACATCTCCCAAATTTGTTTCTCAATTGCTCTCTTTTTTTCTCGAGTGCTAGTCTTTTTCCCTGGTTCTGTACTATTACTCCTTGATGTGCTGTTACTGACCAGAATCCAGCATTGTAAAAAATAGCTCATTGCCATTGCATTCTAGCAGGCCCCCTGTAGCCATTTCTCTTGACTGCCCTCTTTTAATGTGGCTATTGTTGGTTCAGACACAAATTTCAATCTTAGCAATATTTTTGACCTCTACTTATTTTTGCCTACATCCAATCCCTAACTCACGAAGTCCAGTGAGCTTTCCCCTTGCAGTGCCTGCCATGTGTCACCTCATGTCCTGAAGATGGCAGTAACCCTTAATGAGTCTCTCTGGCTGTATTCCTGTATAATCCACCTGTGTGCCTCTGCCAGCTAAATCTTCCTTTAGCATTGTTCTCATCATGTCACCTGTGCACACAGTTTGCAGGACACCTCACTCCTCATGAGACTTCTCATGATGGCCATCTTCTGAGTTAAACATTGGGACAACTTGTTTGACCAAGGGCTTTCTGATTTGTGGATTGATTTATAATTTAGCAATGCATATTATGTGCCAGCTGCTATATAGTTGTTACAGATACAAAAATTAAAACCACAGCCTCTACCCTGAAGTATCTGTCTATTGAGGGAATTGGACAAGAACATCTGTAATAAAGGGTGACAGATACAATGATAGAAGTCTAAGAGGCAGGGCTCAAAGCTCACCAGGTAGGATTGAGAAAGGCATCCCTGTAGAGGAGCCATCTAGTCTCAGGCATGAAGGATTAGAAAGAACAATCCAGGCAGATGCAGGGACAGCATGGTTTAGGTAGAACAGCTTGAAAAGAGGAATATGAAAACAGGAAACATTAAGGGATTTGCAGGCAGTGCGGGTACTTGGGGCTTGGCTGTTGGTGAGATGGTGAAGAGTTAGGAGCCAGATTATGAAAGGCATTTGCTGTGACAAAAAGGCCAATTTTCTGAAAGTGATCACGAATCACTCAGGGCTTCATTTTAGAGATAAGGAAACGGAGGCATATGTAGGTTATATAATTTGCCCATAGACATCTGATTAACAGGTGGTAGGGCAGAGATACTGTACCAAGTATCTCTGAAGCCAGAAGTCACATGCCTAACCACCATTCTATATGTTATTCTCTTCTTGGATATATAGAGGACAGGATGGATTTTAATTATTATTATTATTATTATTTTTTGAGGCAGAGTCTCGCTGTCACCCAGCCTGGAGTGCAATGGTGCAATCTCAGTTCACTACAACCTCTACCTATTGGGTTCAAGTGGTTCTTCAGCCTCAGCTTCCTGAGTAGCTGGGATTACAGGGACACCCACCACACCCAGCTAATTTTTATATTTTAATAGAGACAAGTTTCCACCATGTTGGCCAAGCTGGTCTTGAACTCCTGACCTCAAGTGATCTACCCGCCTCGGCCTCCCTTAGTGCTGGGATTACAGGTGTGAGCCACCGTGCCCAGCCAACAAGGTGAATTTTAAAAATATATGTAGGAGGGAGAATCCAGAGGACTGGTGGACGTTCATTCATTCAAACATTTCTTCAGTGTCTATAATGTACCCTGTAGGGGATTAAGCATGAGAAAACAGACATAACTTCTCCCTTCAGTAACACACAGTGTAGCTGAGTAGTCAAATAAATCTGTAATTACAGTACAGTGTCATGAGTGCCCTAGTAAAGGTTTTGAAAGAGCACAGAGGGCAGCTCTGAATCAGACTGGGTAGGAGACAGGGAAGGAAGAGGCAGCGTTTGATTGAGACTTGAGAAGCATGGTCCAGGTTCACAGTGGAAAGGAGGATGTCCAGGCAGCGGGATCAGCAGAGCTAAAGGTCATGTATTAATGGCATGGTCCTGAGCACTTTGACTTGCCCATGGGGTTGTAAGCAATTCTGTGTACTATGGAAGGTGACACGGGGGATAGAGTTTGAGTTGAGTGGTACATTCTCCCTTCATTTTTTATTTGTTAATTTTTCATGTGTGTACATACTAGATTTTAAGTTCCTGGAGGGTTGTGACATCATCTTAGATGTCATGAGTGCTGACATTGGCTTTGTCTATTACAGTTGTTCAGCTAATGTTTATTGAGTGACCAGTCTAGATTATTATGACATTAGGCTAGAATTAGTGAGTTTCTCCTCTTACTGTGGTTAACGTAGGACTGTCAAATCTAATTTATTAAAGAATTATACTCTTCACTACTTCTTCGTTGTAATCTCTTAAAGAGAAGAAAAATGAAGCTACTCATGATATAGGCTAGCCCAATCAGTTTGATTCTTTGTCAAATAATAATTTGGGGCAACAAAAAGACTTGATTAAAAATAGTTTTTAACATGATTGTTTTGTTGACCTTATATAAGTTTAAAACTTATTTCCCATCAAACAGGATGGATAACCTCACTTCAATTTAGTCTTAGTGTAGCCTGTCTAGCCATAAGGCTTTTAAGATTTGTGATATCTTTGAATTTTATATAGCAGTAATTTTAACCTAGTAGCATCAAGGAGTCAAAATTCCTTACATTCTGTCTCTGAAAATGACCGCTCCTAAAATAGGAACACCTCAGGGATCTGGGAGCCTCCATTAGCGGATGCTTACAATTGGAGTTTGAACTAAGCAAAAAAGGCCTCTGGGTAACTTTATATAATAAATGCTGTTCACCTACTATATTTTTTTGCTATGATCTTAATGTCTGTGTCTCCCCAAATTCATATGTTGAAAACTAATCCCCAATATGATGGTATTAGTAGATGGGACCTTTGGGAGGTGAGAGCTCTCATGAATGGGATTAGTGACCTTATTAAAAAAAGAAACCCCAGGGAGCTGCCTTGTCCCTTCTCCCATGGAAGGTTATAGCAAGAAGATTAACCCTCAACAGACATCAAATCTGCCATGATCTTGGACTTTCCATTCTCGAGAATGGTGAGAAATAAATTTCAGTTGTTCATAAGGTACCCAGTTTATGGTAATTTGTTATTGTAGCCCAACTGGACTAAAACAAGTTTAGGATATCCATTTATATTTCATAATAGACAAAACACCAAACAACAATAACAGACCCAAGGTTTACATGTGTATGAAGCCCTGCTCTGGTGTTCCACTGATGCAGCTCTGGAGGAGGCTGTGATTAACACTGCAGGGGCCTCCAGAGGGCTTGGCTGAAGGGTTTGCCTGAAATCTGCAATCCCGGAGGCCTATCCCAGGATCCAGGATCCAGGGATGTAGGTAGTGTCCCTAAGATGAAGACCCTCCTTCAGTTTGTTTGACTTCTGTGATCACAAGCAGCCAGATAGGCTGCTTGGGAGGTAGGAGACATTTCCCTTGCGGCTTATGGAATCAGTACTGTGCTTTTGCAGTGACTGGCGCTGTGCTGATAACTGCAAAGAAGCACGACCATGAGCGATGAAGGGCTCAATAAGGGGTTTGATGATTCTGGAGGTGGTGATCTGGGGAACAGACAGGGAAAGTGGCATGGAAGAGATGGGGTCTGAGGAGGCCTAGAAGGATGGGTAGGATCTGGTTTAGGTGGAAGACGGTTGATGGCTTCTCTAATGGGATCCATCTTAACTTCTTAGAGATACAGATGGATAGCAGAATGGTAGGATGGAAATTGCTGTGGCACCTTTCTTGAATGGCACATTAAAGCCCAGACCTGTTCACTCAGGAGAGATTTTTGGGATGGAGAACAGTGGTTTGTCTATTAAAGATTCTTACATTTTATGTGACACTTTAGCATTTAAACTTCATGCTTTCGAAATACCAAATTGAGAGGTCAGAGGAAAAGACGATAAAGAGTGCAGGCACTCAGTCAGTTGACATGAGTAAAGTCAAATATTTGGGCCTCATTAGAATCTTTCTTTTGGTTTGTTATCTCTTAG
This sequence comes from Cheracebus regulus, assembly GCA_963574635.1. Lineage (NCBI taxonomy): Eukaryota > Metazoa > Chordata > Mammalia > Primates > Pitheciidae > Cheracebus > Cheracebus regulus. The sequence continues at coordinate 36,854 of CAUYQU010057993.1, forward strand.
GGAATACAGTAAATGAGGAAGATATGCCTGAGTCCCAGGGGTCTATTTTAACCTGCCATTTAGAGCTTGCTTTCTTGACATTTCAGATCACCCAAGCCAGTGAACACATTCGTGATGACCCTGAAGCTGATCATGGGGGAAAATGTTTTATAAAACTAGGGGCATCCTTTGGGTAGATGAAGCAGACGAAATCAGGACAAAATGAGCACATTAATGAGGGTTGAACATAGGCCATAAAAAATATTTAAAAACATATAAAACTGTCATCAATGATAAAATGTTCTCAGCTATTAGTAAGTTACTGAAATATATCTAATGCTCTTCTGATTCTTGACTTGTTCTCTTTGAGTAATGAGTCACCGCAGTTTCTGCCACCTTGGATGGAGACCAGTGTGCACAGGGCAGAGCACTGAGGAGGCACTCGGTAAATGTTCACTGAGTGAAAGGTGAGTAAAGCCAGAGACAGTTGTTGCTGTTCATTGTCCATGAATACCAGGCAAAAGTTGTAAATTAATTTGATATTTTAAAAGGAAAACTAAAAAAAAATAAATTCTGCAGCCAGAATAGTGGAGATACACAAAAATAGATAACTCAGTCATTCCATGGATCCTGTACCAGAACAGAATTTGCAATACCATTTAGAATACATCGGAACCGTGTCCCAATCACAATAGAAAATGAGCTTTTATCATAACAAAGTGCTCTGAGCTGTATAGTTTTCTTGACTTTTTTTTTTTTTTTTTTTGAGACAGAGTATCACTCTATTGCCCAGGCCTGGAGTGCACTGGTATGATCTCGGCTCACTGCACCCTCCACCTCCCGGGTTCAAGTGATTCTCCTGTCTCAGCCTCCTGAGTAGCTGGGATTACAGGCGTGCACCACCATGCCTGGCTAATTTTCGTATTTTTAGTAGCGAGAAGGTTTCACCATGTTGATCGGGCTGGTCTTGAACTCCTGACCTCAGGTGATCCATCTGCTTTGGCCTCCCAGAGTGTTGGGATTACAGGCGTGAGCAACCACACCTGACCCTTCTGGACATTTTCAGTTTATCATATTTGACCCTTGCAACTGTGTTCAGTGAGTTATTTAGAGTAACTGTTACTTGAATAGGAATACAAAGAGCTGGAAAAGTTAAATTACATGCCCAAAGTCATGTGAATAGTGACATAACTCAGAACTCTGTGCTGTTTCCAGTAACCTCTATCAGGTCCCCTCTTATGGAATCCAGTAATGATGTGGACTTTACTGAGCCAATCCCATACCACTGCAAACCGTTGAATGTGGATTCAGTGGTGCTACAGACTGTTGTGTCCTACCTCAAATCCGTATGTTGAAATCCGAATCCCCACTGTGATGGTATGCGGAGACCGGGCCTTTGGGAGGTAATTGGGAGGTAACTGGGATTACTACCCTTATTAAAAAGAGACAGGAAAGAGCTTCTTCTTTCCCATCCCTCACCCCTCTTCTCTCTGGCTCTTTCTCTGTCTCTGTCCTCTGCCTTGTGAAGATAAAATGAGAAGACAGCCATCTGCAAACCAGGAAGAGGGCCCTCACCAAACACCAGGTCTGCTGGCTTCTCGATCATGGACTTCTCCATATCCAGAATTGTGAGAAATAAATATTTCTTGTTTAAGCCACCCAGTGTATGGTATTCTTAAAATAGCCTCCTGAACTAAGAGACATGAAAACTAGAATCTGTCTGCATATCAGTGGGATTATAAATGTACAATGTAAAGAGATGATCTCCAAAATACAATACTTAGCACATAATATGAAGTTAATAAATGTTTGCTAGATGAATGAATGCAAGCAGTATAGAATGAGAATGAAGTATTCAGATGAAATTTTAAGTTTGGCTAAAATCACTTGTCTGAACATTTAAAGATCTTTCATCATCAATGAGGATTATTTTAATTCTCTTTTGTAGGATTGTATTCAGAGTGTTCCTCCCCCAAAATGTTTTTTGAATACCAAATGAATGTAAAAAGGAATAGGGTTATAGTGTTGTTTCTCATGTGGAACTCTTGTTTATGGCAGTTCAAATAGACTTACTATTAGCTAATATTTATATGCATCCTACTGTGTGGCAGGCACTGTACCAAGGGCTTTGCATATATTATCTTAATCCTAGAAACACGCAGAACAGGTTTTCCTGTGAAGCTGGGGGGTCAAGCAGAAGCTAGTCTGACTTAGACACTCATATTCTTCCTTGTACACCGCAGTGGTTGCTGAGCCGCTGTCAGGGTTAACACAAGAAGCACTGCGGCCGGAGAAGGCAGGCTGGCAGCTGGCATTTCCTCAGTATTACTGCCATCCACTAGATGTTCAGAAAATAGCAGCATGCCCATGGCAGAAAGCATTCTGCTAGGAATAAAAATGAAAGTGAATCTTATATTCTTAAGATTTTGGCTAGGCGCGGTGGCTCATGCCTGTAATCCTAGCACTTTGGGAGGCCAAGGTGGGCAGAATGCCTGAGCCCAGGAGTTCGAGACCAGCTTGGGCAACATGGCAAAACCCCTGTCTCTACTAAAACTACAAAAAGCTGGGCGTGGTGGTGCATGCCTGTAGTCCCAGCAACTCTGGAGGCTGAGGCATGAGAATCACTTGAGCCAGGGAGGCAGAGGTTGCAGTGAGCCACAATCTCACCACTGCACTCCAGCCTGAGTGATAGAGTGAGACCCTGTCTATCTGTAAGTCTCCTTCTAGTGCATATAGCAAAAATGAAGATGTAATCTTTGATCATGTTGTTCAGTATTGAAACCTGGAAGGAGGATACGGTGAAAGGAGGGAGTGTGGCAGATAGTTTGTTATGGCAAGTTCATTCATTCAGCCAACAGACAGGCCCTGGAGGCCCCCTCTGTGCCAGTCAATGTGGTGGTTGGCTTTTGTAGCTGGCACACAGGAAGGGATGTCAGAGTTTATTTGGGCCCTATTATGAGACATTGCATTTACTCTGTCCTGTAGCCTGACAGTCCTGGGCCATGGTCATGTCGGGAAGCTGTGGGATCATGGTGGAGTATCCAGATGGGGAGCATACCTCAAAGTCAGTGCCTAACCATGGTTAGGTCAGAACTCTATCTTCCTCCATCAAGGAGAGCCCCCTTCCTAATGTGTCATAAGGTCTTTTTAGGAACCTGGGGGGAGTGTGCGGGAAGCATTTTTCCTCCCCTCAGTACTAGATTTAAGCTAAATATGGACTAAATTTCGAAGTGGAGGAGGTGTCACAAAAATGTAGTTAGAAAGGGCTGTTCTTCCTTGAGAGAGGGGTGTGTGTGTGTGTGCATGTGTGCATGGACATGGTAGGCAATGGCTGTTTGTGTGTAATAGGCAGGTCTGCTTTACTGGCCTACACAGATACCTGCTTCTCTTCTACTTCCCCTGCCTCTTAGTTTCTAACATCAGTGAGTCATTTTGATGTTTACTTTATGAGGCCCTATTTGAGTAGTAAAATACAGGGATTTTGTTTAGTCTCACTTGGGTAATTGAATAGGCATTTCTGTAACATCAGAGCAAAACTATAACTATTAGGTCAAGGCAGATTCTGAATCATGATGAAGCAGCACATTTGCAATGGCAAAAAGCCAAGTTGACACCAAGAAGTGTCATAGTTTTGCGGTCACTGGTTTGATTTCCCAAAGATTATACCATATTCAGTCCTCTCTTTTCTACTCTGTGTACCAAGTCTTTTGTGAGTGCTAAACATCTTTGTGTTATCTGTGATTAGGTACTGCTCACTGGACAGGTGTTAGTTTATTAGAATGGTGAAAAGACCAAAGGAAGGGCTTCACTCACAGTTCTGCCTAACAATAAATAGAGTTGACTGAGGTGCCAGTCTGTTTTTCCAGGTAAAGTTGCTATCTGGCTGGGCATGGTAGCCCACATCTGTAATCCTAGCACTTTGGGAGGCTGAGGCAGGTGGATCACTTGAGGTCAGAAGTTCAAGACCAGCCTGGCCAACATAGTGAAACCCCATCTCAACTAAATATACAAAAATTAGCTGGGTGCAGTGACATGCACCTTTAGTCCCAGCTACTCGGGAGGCTGAAGAAGGAGAATCTCTTGAACCTGGGAGGTGGAGGTTGCAATGAGCTGAGATCACACCACTGCACTCTAGCCTGGGTGGCAGAGCGAGACTCTGTCTCAAAAAAATAAAAATAAATAAAGTTGCTATAGACCTAATTTTAACCCTAACATCCTACAGTTCAAGACTCAGGGCAGTATTATCCCTAGAGTCTGGCAATAGTGGAAGCTCTGCATGGTTACAGACTTGATCACATCCTCACCTCTGGCCCTGGACTAGCCAGCAGCCTCAAAGTGCCAGAGGGCTCCTGCCAAATACGTTTCCCTCCTGGCTTGCCAGAATGCCTGAAAATCCTGTACTAGACTTCTTAGAGACATAAACATTTTAAACTTAGCTCAGCTATGACTATGATTTGAAAATAGTAACATATGAGCTAATTAATCTACTAGCAAAGATAATTTTATCAGCCCTATGCTTTGGACAGGAGGATCCTGAAGGAACCTAAAAGCAGGCCTTGGGAGGCAAAAGCCAAGGTAGGGTTTAGGTTAAGTCAGAAATGAAAAAGGTGATTTAAGTGGGGAAATGAAGAAGAAGAATAAGAAGGTAAGTATAGTCTTTTCACCTCCGACAGGCTCAGAGTTTTGCCTTAGTTGGTGTTGGAGAGGCTGAGATCCCAGGCTCACAAATTTAACATAGAAGGCACAGTTTAATGATACTTTACCATAGACTTGAAGATACCATTGGGGCATTATGGGACACAAATGAACTTTAAAACCAGGCATCCCTGCTCCTGGAGTCAACTGGCTGTGCTTCTTTGCAAAAGTGCTCCTCCTTAAGCCCAGAATTCTCCACCAGTTGGCCTAAGCCAGATGAAGCAAAAATTAGTTATCCTCTAACAGTCTCTGCAGAGCTTCACTCTGCACTTGGTGAAGACCAGCTCAGCATCTGAGTCTGAAGCCTGTGCATGTGGATTATTCCCTGCTTTCAGGACTTCCCTGACCTGAAAGAGTGTGTAGGCATTTACCCTTAGATCTGCTTGACAAAACAAACTGTGTTTCCTGGAACAATGAGGGAATCTTCCCAAAGGAAAAAGAAAATCCAGGAAACACAAGAATGAAGAGAATGCATCTGACTCTCCAAATGGTGGCTTTAATTTTGTTTTTTCAGGTCTGTTGTAATGGGTACCTGGAATTTGATTTTGCCCCTTTTTACTCACCTTACCACCTTTTCTATCCAAGAAACCCTAATTTGGATAATCAGAGTAAGTCAGTCAAAATGTTCAAATTGGGTGTAAAGTCTATCAGGTAAGTATCAGCCCTTACGATCTGAAATACTGTCAATTCAAGCTACACTGCATGTTTGCCATCTCACTTTTCATCACACTTGATTTGTCCTTGCATTTGACAAAGAAGCAGAACAAAGAAATTTTCTCCAAGCAACCACATGGCAGCACTAAGCACCAGAGGATTTTGAACCCAGGCCTGGTGAAAATTCAGAAGCAGAGAAAATCATGTAAGGCAATGAGGCTTCTTAGGAAAACTTGAAAGATTTTGTTAATCAGTCAACCTAACTAACTGTAAATGACCTGAATTCAGGACTAAGATTTTCATAATTATAGTGATCAGTGTTAATTTTAATCATATTACCTTTAACACTTGTTAGAAGGAAAGCAAATAATCTCATTTTCATGTATAATTACTCTTCACAGACCTCATATGCTTTTTACTTAGCTTGGAGCAATGAGTCATTTTTTAAAGGACTACATTATTAGCTTTGATTTAATTTGCCTGGGCTGAGTTTAAAATATTTGTGTTTCTGAGAAGTCTAGGACAGGATTTTCAGGCATGAGATGGCTCTGTGCTTTCTATTTTGGTACTTGGATGTGAAATTTTATACCTCTTATTCCCATAAGCTAGCATATATAATAGGGTTGTACATTGTGAATTTCATGATATATTCATTGGTCCACAACATTGAAACATAAAAACTGAATCTGAATTATAGGAGTGGGTTCATATTATAAATTCATAAAAATTTAATTATTTTAATCAAATATTGATACAATACTGGGTACTGGGGGTAAAATAGAAATTCTAAAAACCATCATTGTTTAAAACCTACTAAGTAGGCTCCTAAGGACAATAAAAATAAAATAAAATAGAACACCAGTATGTGTTAGATGAATTAAAAACTAGGATAAAGGATTGATTACTGTGGTCTAATATCAGCAAGAAGACTTCTTAGTGGGAGGTGAAACTTAAAAAGTTTGGGAGCACTCCTAGAAAAAGATAGTGGATTAAGCACATTTTTTTCTTCTCCTTATCTTTCCTCAGATCCTAGTAAAATAATAGTAAAAAATTATAAATGAATAAATCATAAACAGCAAAAAGAAAGGGAATAGTGCACTAGGAAGCAAAAATTATTAATACATTTTAGAAAGATAAAGGTGGAGGGAGTCACAGAAAGGATTTGCATGAGGGAGCATAAGGAAAGTATTATGGGCTAAATTATGTTCTCTTCAAATTCATATGCTGAAGTCCCACCCCCCAGTACCTCAGAATGCAACTAAATTTGGGGATAGGGTCTTTGAAGAGGTGATTAAGTTAAAGTGACATCATTAGGGTGGGCCCTAATACGATATGATTGTTGTCCCTATGTGAAGAAGGTTAGGACACAGGCATATATGGAGGGAAGACCATGTGAAGACACAGGGAGAAGACAGCCATCTGCAAGCCAAGGAGAGAAGGCACCAACCCTACTGGCACCTTGATCTTGAAGAAACTAACCCTACTGGCACCTTGATCTTGGACTTCTAACTTCCAGAATTGTGAGAAAATAAATTTTTATTGTTTAAGCCATCCAGTCTGTGGTACTTCATTATGGCAGTCCTAGCAACTGAGTACAGATGGTACTTACATTCTAGAACTCTTGAGAAGCTCTGGACTAGGGAACACTAGATACAGTAAAGGGTATACAGTCTGTTGGGTAAATATCAGCTGGTATTTTGGAAAATTCTCAGTCATTATTGCTTCAGATATTTCTTCTGTTCCTTTCTCTCTTCTTATGGTATTCCCATTATGTGCATGTTACATCTTTTGTAATTCTTCCACAGTTCTTGAATATCCTTTTTCCTTCTTTTTTCTCTTTGCATTTCAGTTCAGATATTTTGTGTTATTACATTTGGGCTTGTGATTTATTTCAAGTTAAGTTATGTAAAAATTGCACCAGGTAATGCATTGTCTAGACCTTCTAGCATTATGCAGAATAAAGAATGGTGAGAATGAACATTCTTGCCTCGTACCTTAGGGAGCTCTTAGGGAGAAAGCATTCATTCTTTTATCTCATTAGGTATAACTAGCTGTAGGTTTTTGTAAATATTCTTTATCAAGTTGAGGAAAGTTCCTTCTATTTCTTTTTTTCCCCTTCATTAAAAATAATAAATTTAGGAATGAACCTACCTTTTATCTCCAGGAAAGTCCCCTCAATTTCTGTTACTCAGAGAGTTTTTATCAAGAATCTCTGTTGAATTTTTTCAAATGCTTTTTCTGCATCAATTGGTTTGACCATATTTTTTTTTCATTAGCCCAATATGGTAGATTATATTGATTGAATTTTAAATATTGAACTAGACTTGCATCCCTGGAATAAATCCCACTGGGACATGATGTATAATTCATTTTATATAATGCTGAATTCTATTTGCTAATATTTTGTATCTGTGTTCATGAAGGATATTATCTGTGGTTTTCTTTCTTTTTTAATATTCTTTGTCTGGCTTTGGTATTAGGGTAATAGGATATTCAAAAATGAATTAAGGAATCTCTATCTTCGGGAAGAAATTATGTAGAATAGATGCTAATTCTTATTAAACAAGGGGTCAAATTATTCGGTGAATCAATCTGCACCTACAGATTTATTTTTTGGGGAGTTTTAAAATGATAAGTTAAATTTTCTTAATATTGTAGGCTATTCAGATTATCTATTTCATAATAGGAGATGTGTGGTTATTTGTGTCTTTTGAGTTATTGATTTATTTTTTCTGAGTTGTCAAGTTTGTGTGTGCAATATTCCCTTATCCTTTGATGTCTGTAGGGTCTATAGTGATAGTTTCTGTTTTATTCCTGATATTGGCAATTTGTGTCTTTTCTTTTTACTGTGTATAATTTCAGTTATTTTACATTTGTTGAGGTTTGTTTTATGTCCCAATTTATGGTCTGTCTTGGTATATGATTTGTGGACTCTTGAAAAATCTGTTGATTCTGCTGCTGTGGGGTAGAATATTTTATAAATGCTAACCTGTTGGTTGATGGTATTGAGTTTTTCCATATCCTTGCTGATTTTATGTTTAGTTCTTCTATCAGTTGTTGAGAGAGTGTGGAAGTCTCCAGTTATAATTATGGATTTCTTTATTTCTTTTATCAGTTATATCAGTTTTCATTTCACATGTTTTGCAGTTCTATTTTTGGGTGCATGCACATTTAGAATTACTACGTCTTTTTAGTTGATTTATCCCATTGTCATTATGTAATGTCCTTTCTTGTTTTTGGTAATTTTCTTTGCTCTAAAGTCTACTTTATCTGATATTAATATAACCATCATTGCTTTCCTTTGATTAATGTTTGGATGATATGTCTTTTTCCATTCTTTTACTTTCAATACTTTTATATAATTATATTTGAAGCAAGTCTGTTATAGATAGCATGTAGTTGGGTCACGTTTTGTAACTCAACATGCCATCTCTGTCTTTTAATTTGTTTTTAGACCATTTACATTAAACATAATTACGTTAGAATGTACATCTGCCATTTTATTTTTTGTTTTCTGCTGTTTTCATTTGTTGGTTTTTTTTTTTTTTGCCTTCCTATGTGTTACTGAAATATATTTTAGAATTCCATTTTGATTTATCTATATAATTCTGAAAAAGCATATGTCTTTTTTTTGTTGTTGGGTGCTATAGGTATTGCATTATATATACATGACTTATTGCAGTCTACTGGTGTTATTTACCAGTTCAAGCAAAGTACAGAAACCTTACCTTCCTTTTTGTTCTGTCAACCTCCCCTACTTAGAGTTGTCTTAAATATTTCCTGTACATACATTTAGAATCACATAGGACAATGCTGTGATTTTTGTTTCAACCTTCAAACATAATTTAGAAAATTCAAGAAGAAAAACCTGTTGTATTTGTTCATTGCTTTTGCTTACTGTGTTGTTTCTTTCTTCCTAATGTTTCAAGTTTCTCTTTTTGTCATTTTTTTCTGTTTTGAGAATTTCCTTTACCCATTTTTTTTTGGTAGTTTTGCTGGTGAAAAATTATCTTAGTTTTCCTTCATCTGATAGTTTCTTGATATATATATATATATATATATATATATATATATATATATAATTCCTAAAATATATTTTTGCTGGAGATAGAATTCTTGATTGACAGTTATTTTGTTTTATTTTATTTAATTAATTAATTTATTTTTGATATGGAGTCTTGCTCTATCACCCAGGCTGGAGTGTAGTGGTGTGACCTTGGCTCACTGCAACCTCCACCTCCTGGGTTCAAGGGATTCTCAGCTTCCTGAGTAGATGGTATTACAGGTATGCACCACCACAGCCAGCTATTTTTTTTTCTTGTGTTTTTAGTAGAGATGGGGTTTCACCATGTTGGCCAGGCTGATCTCCAACTCCTGACTTCAAGTGATCCACCCAACTTAGCCTCCCAAACTGCTGGGATTACAGGCATGAGCCACTGTGTATAGCTGGTTGACAGTTGTTTTCTTTCAATACTGAAAAATATTGTGCCACTTATTTCTGCCCTACATGGTTTCTGCTGAAAAATTTGTTGTTGTTGTTTTTCTGTAGGTAAGTTGTCATTTTTCTTCGGCTGCTTTCAATATTTTTAAATTTGAGTTTAGTTTTCAGAAGTTGGTATGGATTTCTTTCAATTGATCATGTTTGGAGTTTGCCCAACTTCTTGAATTTGTAGATCTTTGTCTCCTGGCAAATTTGGGAATTTTTCAGCCATTACTTCTTTGAGTCCTTTTTCAGTCTTACTGCCTTTGTCCTCTCCTTCTGAAACTTTGATTACATTAACATTATTTTTTTAATAGTCCCACAGGTCCTTGAGATAAACTGTTCATTTTATTTCAGTCTATTTTCTCTGTATTTTTCAGATTGACTAATTTCTATTGTTTTATTTCTCAATTCACAATTTCTTTCCTGTGTTTCCTCCTCTTACTATTGAGCCCATCCACTGAGATTTTTATTTCAGTTATTTTATTTTTGAGTTTTAAAATTTTCATTTAGTTCTTTATATTGTCTATTTTCTATATTTTATTTATTTCAAGCTGGTTTGTAATTGCTTGTTGAAGCATTTTTATTGTGGCTGCTTTATTATTTATTTTTGAAAAAAGAAAATTTTAATTTAAAAATTTTTATATTTTTGTTATTTATGTATTTTCTCTGGTATTTGGCTTTTTTCTCCCATAGATTATTAGAGTACAAGTGGTATTTGGTTACATGAGTAAGTTGTTTAGTGGTGATTTGTGATATTTTGGTGTACCCATCACCCAAGCAGTATACACTGCATCCTATTTGTAGTATTTTATCCCTTGCCTCTCTCACCCTTCCCTCTAGGTCCCCTAAAGTCCACTGTATCATTCTTATGCTTTTGCATCCTCATAGCTTAGCTCCCACATAACAGTGAGAACATGCAATATTTGGTTTTCCATTCCTGAGTTACTTCACTTAGAATAATAGTCTCCAATATCGTCCAGGTTACTGCAAATGCCATTAATTCATTTCTTTTTATGGCTGAGTAGTATTACATTGTATATATATACCACAGTTTCTTTATCCACTCATTGATTGATGGGCATTTGGGTTGGTTCCTTGATTTTGCAATTGTGAATTGTGCTGCTATAAACATGCATGTGCAAGTATCTTTTTTGAATAATTACTTCTTTTCTTCTGGGTAGATATCCAGTAGTGGGATTGCTGGATCAAATGGTAGTTCTACTTTTAGTTCTTTAAGGAATCTCCACACTGTTTTCCATAGTGGTTGTGCTAGTTTACACTCCCACCAGCAGTGTAGAAGTGTTTCCTGATCACTGCATCCATGCCAACATCTACTGTTTTTTTATTTTTTGATTATGGCCATCTTGCAGGAGTAAGGTGGTATTGAATTGTAGTTTTGATTTGCATTTCCCTAATTATTAGTGATATTGAGCATTTTTTCATATGTTTGTTGGCCATTTGTATATCTTCTTCTGAGAATTGTCTATTCATGTTCTTAGCCCACTTTTTAATGGGATCATTTGTTTTTTTTCTTACTGGTTTGTTTGAATTTATTGTAGATTCCAGATATTAGTCCTTAGTCAGATGTATAGATCATGAAGATTTTCTCCCACTCAGTGAGCTGCCTGTTTACTTTGCTTACTGTTCCTTCTGCTGTGTAAAAGCTTTTTAAGTCCCAACTATTTATCTTTGTTTTAATTGCATTTGCTTTTGGGTTTTTGGTCATGAAATCCTTGCCTAAGTCAATGTCTACAACAAGGGTTTTTCCAATGTTATCTTCTAAAACTTTTATAGTTTCAGGTCTTAGATTTAAGCCCTTAATCCATCTTGAGTTAATTTTTGTGTAAGGTGAGAGATGAGGATCCAGTTTCATTCTCCTACATGTGGCTGGTCAATTATCTAAGCACCATTTGTTGAAAAGGGTGTCCTTTCCCCACTTTATGTTTTTGTTTGCTTTGTCAAAGATTAGTTGACTGTAAGTATTTGGGTTTATTTCTGGGTTCTCTATTCTGTTGCAATGGTCTGTGTGCCTATTCTTGTATCCGTACCACTGCTGTTTTGGTGACTATGGCCTTATAGTATAGTTTGAAATCAGGTAGTGTGATGCCTCCAGATCTGTTCTTTTTGTATAGTCTTGCTTTGGCTATATGCACTCTTTTTTGGTTCCCTATAAATTTTAGGATTTTTTTTTTCTAATTCTGTGAAGAATGATGGTGGTATTTTGATGGGGATTGCATTGAATTTGTAGATTGCTTTTGGCAATATGGTCATTTTCACAATGTTGATTCTACCTATCCATGAGCATGGGATGTGTTTCTATTTGTTTGCATTGTCTGTGGTTTCTTTCAGCAGTGTTTTATAGTTTTCCTTGTAGAGGTCTTTTGCCTTCTTGCTTAGGTATATTCCTAGGTATTTTATTTTACTTTATTGCAGCTATTGTAAAAGGGGTTGATTTGATTCTCCACTTGGTTTGATTGATTTTTTATTTGATTCTCCGCTTCATTGCTGTTGGTGTATAGAACTACTACTGATGTGTGTATACATTAATCTTGTATCTGGAAGCTTTGCTGAATTATTTTGAGTTCTAGGAGCTTTCTGGAGGAGTCTTTAAGGTTTTCAAGGTAAACATGTTGTTAGCAAATGGTGACAGTTTGACTTCCTCTTTATTGATTTGTATGCCCTTTATTTCTTTCTCTTGTCTGATTGCTCTGGATAGGACTTCCAAGACTATGTTGAAGAGGAGTGGTGAGAATGGGCATCCTTGTCTAGTTCCAGTTCTCAGAGGGAATGCTATCAATTTTTCCCCATTCAGTGTTATGTTGGCTGTGGGTTTGTTATAGATGGCTTTTATTACATTGAGATATGTCTCTTGTATGCCAATTTTGCTGAGAGTTTTAATCATAAAGGATGCTGGATTTTGGCAAATGCTTTTTCTGCATCTATTGAGATGATCATACGATTTTTGTTTTTAATTCTGTTTATGTAGTGCATCACATTTATTGACATGTATATGTTAAACTATCCCTGCATCCCTTGTATGAAGCCCACTTGATTAGGGTGGATTATATTTTTGATATGTTGTTGGATTCGGTTAGCTAGTATTTTATTAAGGATTTCAGCATCTGTATTCATCAGGGATGTTGGCCTGTAGTTTTCTTCGTTGGTTATGTCCTTTCCTGGCTTTGATATTAGGGTGATGTTCGCTTCATAGAATGAATTAGGGAGGATTTCCTCCCTAATTGAATAGTGTCAGAAGGATTGGTCCCAATTCTTTGAATGTTAGAATTCTGCTGTGAATACACCTGGTCCTAGACTTTTTTTGTTGTTGTTGGTAATTTTAAAATTACAACTGCTTGTTATTGGTCTGTTCAGGGTATCTAATTCTTCCTGATTTAAGCCAGGAGAGTTGTATTTTTCCAGGAATTTATCCATCTCTTCTAGGTTTTCTAGTTTATGTACATAAAGGTGTTTATAGTAGCCTTGAATTATCTTTTGTATTTCAGTGGTGTTAGTTGTAATAGCTCTTGTTTCATTTCTTAATGAGGTATTTGGATTTTCTCTCTTCTTTTCTTGGTTAATCTTGCTAATGGTCTATCAATTTTATCTATCTTTTCAAAGAACCAGATTTTTTTTGTTTATCTTTTGTATTTATTTTTTGCTTAAATTTCATTTAGTTCTGCTCTTCATGTAGTTTGGCTGTGTCTCCACCCAAATCCCACCTTGAATTCCCATGTGTTGTGGGAGAGACCCAGTGGAAGGTACTTGAATCATGGGGGCAGGTTGTTCCCGTGCTGTTCTCGTGTTAGTGAATAAGTCTCACAAGATATGATGTTTTTAAAAATGGGAGTCTCCCTGCAAAAGCTCTCTTCCTTTATATCTAAGTCCATTTGTTCCAGGATATAGTTTAAATCCATTGCTTTTTTGTTGACTTTCTGTCTGGATGACCTGTTTAGAGTGGAATATTGAAGTCATTCACTATTATGGTACTGCTATTTTATTTCTTAGGTGTATTAGTAATTGTTTTATAAATTTGAAAGCTCCAGTGTTGCATATTTGTTTAGGATTGTGATATTTTCCTTCTAGACAAGGCCTTTTATAATTACATAATGTCCCTCTTTGTCTTTTCTAACTGCTGTTGCTTTAAAGTTTGTTTTGTCTGATATAAGAATAGCTACTCCTGTTCAAATTTGGTGTCCATTTGCATGAGGCTGCAGACATCATAATGACACAATGGACTTTGTGGACTCAGAGGGAAAGGATGATAAAAGGGTGAGGGAGAAAAGACTATGAATAGGGTGAAGTGTATACTGCCCAGATGATAGGTGCACCAAAATCTCAAAAATAACCACTAAAGAACTTGCTCATGTAGCCAAACACCACCTCTTTCCCAATAACAGTGGAAATAAAAACAAAAACAAAAATGAAATGTAGAGATTTAAGGGAAGAAAATCTAGCTATGGAAAATAGATAATTTCTTAAGGTCAAACAAACTTTCAAAGTCTTAAAATCAAGGGCATCATTATGAAACATCTCAAACACAGGATTTCAGAAATTTTTTAATCTACAGAAAAGTCAGATATTTGTTTTGATTAATAATATGCTGAAAACTAGATAATATGGCCACACTTCACAGTAACTGTGCAACAATGAATTCCAAATGGCAACGCATTTGCCATAGAGCTCTGGAATGCACTTGATGTTTACTGAAAGAGCTTGTTATAATTAATGTCACTGCACTGAATGTCAAAGGAATTAATAATGATTAGCCTCTGATTATACAAAGCTGCCTATCATGGTTATTATGTTAACATTTAAAAACAACTTGCTTTATTAAGCATTTGTTTTTGAATTGTCAACAGCAATCTGTAAATCAATGAGTTGCATTTTTCAGGATCAAGGACCTCATATAGGTCGTTCGTTTTCTCACTGGAGCTGTGTTCCATAACCATGCTTTTAGGCAGATGATCAATCAAAAAGGGAAGAAAACTGAAATTCCCTAAATTAGATCTTGATATTTCCCATTACCCTGTATGGGGTTGTGTCTATAGTTATCTAAATAAGTTGGAAACCATTTTTACTATTTGAAATGTACAATGTCATAAGTTATGGTCTAATCTGGAACTAAGAACACAAAATTTTTTAAAAATGGCAAATTGGCCTTCATTAAATGCCACAATATTTGTCTAAATCCATAAAACAAGTATTTATGAAAATTAAAATTTCTGAAGTGCTGGGTGCCATCCTTCTCTTTATCAACTTGAAACTTTTAAAAAGGTTGAAATTTCTAAGCAAAATGCCTTACGAAATAAATTTTTGAAGGATTAAAATTATTATTGATCTTAGAAACCTGGACACTTGAATGACAAAATAAAAGCTGGTTTCCAAAGGACAACGACATATTTAAGTCAAAAGAGCCATCAGTAACAATGATGATCAAACCCCAGAGAACAAAAATGTGGGGATTTTTAGAAAGAGAATTGCACTTAGACAATGTTTGAAAAGAAGGAAAACACTGTTTTTCAAATATTTATGCAGTCAGCTGCCCACCAAATGATAGTTTACTTCTTTCTTTCAATGCAAGATGATATATGTAAAATGCACATCAGATTATGCCTGTACAATAGACTGAACCTTTCAATCTTCATGAAGTTCTTAAGAGAGAAATAATTGAGAGGGTCTTTGAGGCTTCAGTGCCAAATGATTTGAGATCAGGAATGCAGACAAAAAGTTCTCATGGCTCATTTGCACTGACCATGAGAACTTTTAATATAATAAATAATATAATAATTTTATGCACTTTATGAAAACAAAGACCCCTTATTATTTCTTCCTTTCTCCTCTTGCCTAAAAAATCCTTCTTTCTATCCCAGGAGATTCTTGCTGCTTTGACTTCTATTCACCTATGACCTAGGAAACAGCTGTTTTAACATCAGTAGGAAGCAATCTTTTAAAAATGATAGTAAAACTAACCATCAAGACCTATATTTGGTAGGAAAATAAATCATAACAAATTTCCAACTGTTATTAAGCATGCCATGCTCTTCCAGGCTGCCATTCCTTTGCTATGATTATTTCTGATTCCTAGAATGTGTGAAACTCTGGAATAAAAACCTAATTTCTTGTTCCCCCATTTTTCTCTTCCTTAAGACTAAACTTCAAATGTTCCCTGCCCTGATAAATGTTTCTAATCCCTACATGAGGGATTCCTCTGCATACAAATATATTCAAGACTTACTATATCGTATTAGAACTGTTCATTTATGCTTCTGTATACCTTCACTTGACACAGGGCTAGAGGTTCTGATCACATTTTCATCTCAATATCCCAGACACATATGGCTTTAGCCCCTTTTCACTAAATGAAATAATTTCTCAAATTTAGAATAGTTTGATAAAAATTCAACTAACCAGCGGAAAAGCCTGCCTTCAAATGCCTGATCATAGATTTTTAAATTTGCTTAAATTAGCATTGTAGAGTATATAGGAAATAATTGAAGTAGTAGCTCTTAAACTTATTTGTGTCAAAAGCACTTTACATTTTTAAAACTAATTGAAGTCCCCAGAAGTTTTTGTTTATGTGATTTGTGTCTATTGCCATGTACCATATTAGAAATTAAAACTGAGAAGCTGTTAAAACACAAGAAAAACAATACATGTTTCATCGTACATTAGAATGATGGTGCCATCACACACCATGTAGCCTCTGCAAAACTCTACTGTATACTCCTGAGACAATAAGAGTGAAAAAAGCAAATATCATCTTAGAATTATTTTGGAAATAATTTGGCTTCATATACCTTCATAAAGAATTTGAGGGTTTCATAGTGTCCCCAGACCACGCCTTTGAAAACCACTGCAGTAGGCTAATAAAGCTGGTAAATAATAACTAAATTTCTATCACTTTATAGTTTCAAAGTGCTTTTACATGTATTTTCTTGTGTGGTGCTTTTAATGACTCAGAAAAGGAGGATAGCAAACTGGGAAATCAAGGCTTGGGTTAAACTGCTTGCTAAGGATATACAATAAGTATCAGAACCAAATTTTAAATAAAAGTTTCTAATTTCAAATCCTCTATCTTTTATATAACATTAAAAGTTGCCTTTAACTGGAGTCATGGAGAAGTGCTTAGGGGATTAATAACTAGGTTTTTTTTTAAATGTATTTTCAGTTTCACTTATTTCGTTACTTGGGTTGTAACCCAATATTGTCATTATTCTATTACTCAGATTGTTTCAGCTTTGGACATTAGGAGCTTGTTCAGAATAACTTTGTGTTTTTTTTATATACATCCACATATTTATTTTACATTTATATACACAAACACATATATATGACCTAGTGACTTATATTTTACATATATGTATATATATTTAGTGTATCATTTTTAACTTTTGAGCACTACAAGATGCTCTGGGCTTGTTCTGTGTTTTCCATGCCCTTCCACTCTTATTAGCCATTTCTTCAAGAAGCCCTAGCTACTTTGATTGAAAAATGGTGTTTAGAAACCAAGATCTGGGTACTAGGTGTGAATGTTTCCATTGAAGTGTCACTATTTGTAGGCCCTCACAGCAGACAGATCTACAAAATTCACATATATATGCTAATCTATGTTTACACATATATCCAATCTCTATCTGTCTATCTATCTACCTATCTACCATTTATCTACAACACAAGTTCATATGAACATCTCCATTATCCAGTAACAAAGAGATTATTCTAGCCCTCCCCTCTTATTTGTATATTCTTTCTTTGACAGTGAAAACCAAGGTGTTTTTAATCAGTATATCCTTTCAAACTATAAGTAAGTGTCTTCTAAAAATTAACTTTAGAATTTTGGATGCATTTTCTCATAGAAAGAAACAATTGTATACACACTGCCCTATTTATACATGGGAGTTAGGTTCCCAGTCTAGCCTACAGAAACCTACTAAGCCCTGGTTCAGGATTTAGAATTCACTTCCAAATTCAAGAGTCAAATTTACAGTACTCTAAAGTCTCAGTGGGATCTATTGCCATTAATGCTAAAATTACTACCACATCTCACATTTTAATAAAACTGCTAAATTTACAAAGTGCTTGCACATAAGTCATCTCACTCCATCCTCATAAAAACCATAAGAGATGGGGGTTATTATTTATAATTTACATCACTTTAGAAATTAGAAACTTGAGAATCAGCTTCAAAAAATAATCACTGATTATAGAAAACATTTTGTTTATGTTTAATGCATATCTAATTAATTTAGTCAATATTTGCTGGGTATCATTTGTAGTGCAAAATTAAGACAAATAATACAGTAATACTATGGGGTAGTACTACTCAAAATATACTCATCAGATCAGCAGCAGCATCACCTGAAAGTTTATGCAAAAATTGTGTGGCATCCCTGGCATATTGAATCAGAATGACTGAGATTGGGTGCCAAAAGTTTGTGTTTTAACAAATCTTTCAGGAGATTTTTAAGCTCACTGAAGCTTGCGAGACAGATAAACTCACTTAGAAATAGAAATCAGGCTTCATAATGATAGGACTTGAGTGGGAATTTATCAGGGTCAGGAACAGGATTTTCCTATATTCTAGTAGATATTCATGTCATTCTTGCCATATTTTAAATCTTATTTTCAAGACAATTGTAAGCTAATTGTTCTCTTTCTAGGCAGGGTCTGGTAGGAAAATTATTGGAAACATTCTTGGTGGGCTGCTAAACGTGTGACTTGTATTTGCAAGACTGGTCAATAGTATGTTTAACATTTCTCAAAAAAAAGGTATTTGGTTCTTATTGTTAGGCATATTCACCTTGAGGAATGAACAGCAGGTGTGAAAAAGAATATTCTTGGATGTGGAGCTCAGGAGAAGGAAGATTTTGGTGGCCATTGAAGCTCATCCTATGAAACATCTAAATCCCCTCATTAGTATTCACTGTACCTGGTAAGCAGTACTTCTGAGCACAGACTTTAAATCAAAAGCTTTGCTCAAAATTCTCATCTCTTTGCAAATCACAATGAATATCAATGATGAAAAAAATTACAGCATAGAAGATTGTGAATGGGCCTCAGAAATCATCTAGTCCAACTCTGTCACTTTGCAAATGAGAAACCTGAGGGGTAGAGAGATTCATTGGCTTGCCCGTGGTCACACAGGGTGTCAGTGGCAAAGCTGGGACTGGATTCTACATTTCCTGCCTCTTTAGCTACTTGTGGATATTTAAATCAGGCCTGGAAAACAGAGTTTTCCTCAAGTGTTTTTTCCACTTTATTACTCACAAAATAGCAATATTCTTATAGGAAAGGGGTTCTCTTACATGTCCCAACATCATTGTGGGGCTTCAAGGATAATGCCAACAATAGAGAAGCCAGAAGCAGGAGACTCCACTGAATTAACAGGTGTGGAACAAGCTGAAAGGGCATAGAAAGGCAGTGTTTGTAAATATCTTGAATAATTTTGCTTTGATTCAACTAATTTTAGGTGAGCATACATATGGCAGGGGTGATTTAAGTTTTTATAGTCAAGTATCTATTTGAGAGTGAAATGAGAATTACAGAATTTTTTATAGGAATGTACCAAAGAGGAGGACAGCACCAAAGGGAAGAGGACCTCATGGAGAAACTGATGGGCACAGAAAGTAATTCCCCAGATAGGCTTTAAAGGAAGAGAGAAATATGGTAACTATCTGCAAAGTGGGCTTGATTCTTGACACTCCTTCTAGGAAATCAAGAACTCATTGACAGGGGGCTGCAAGTTGAAGAAAGACACATAAGCAGCCTGCACTAACTGTATGAGTCACCAAATCCTGAAAGCCCATAGTCAAACATGATCAAAGCACAAACACCTGAAAGAACAGCTGAATATGTCCAGAGGAGACCTAAATCTTCAGGAAAATTTTAATGTACAAACTTGAAATTCTGCAAGTAGGTTTCAAGATGGAAGTTGCCCAGATATCTCTCTCTCTCTCTCTATTTATCTCTGTGTGTATATGTATATACGCACACATATATATTTTTCTCTATACACACACATATATACATATATAGTCTATATACTTCATATTGAATAAATGTTATATGTAGTATTTTGAATTAATTAAAAGTATCAGTATAGGTTTATGTCAAAAGTACTTATACTATATTGAAGCTTTTTTGGAGTTCTATAAAAACTTTATGTTACAATAGACCAGGAAAATAACAACGTGGTAGAATTTATGAAAATATCTATGCTTCAAAGATGTGCTTCAAAAATAACAATTACCCTTGATGTATTATCATTGCATTTTTCTTAACCTTGCAGCATTTTCATTTTCTTTAGAATTGACTGTATGCCTTTTACTCTCTTAGATGTTGTATTAGGAGAAAAATAGGCCACAAATGAGCACACAGAGTTGAGTTCTCCAGTCATGAGAAAGCTTTGACTCCTTAATTGTTATATGCTAGTTTAGGAGAAAAATCTAACATGAAATAAAGGAAAAAACAATAAAGTGCTGAACTAATAACAGTGAACAAAGGGATTAGCATTATTTGAAATGGACAAAGAACTTCACAGAAGTACAATCGAAGTTGCGTCTTAAAGAATAAATAGAATTTAGATCAATGAATCAAAGAGTTTATTTATTTTAGGCTAGGAAAAGATCCCTGACCACTAGGGCTCATTTCACTTGGCATAATATCTTTTAGGTTCATCCATGTTGTCACAAATGACAGAATTCACCTCCTTTTGAGGCTGAATAATATTCTATCACAAACACACCCACACACACACCCCACAATTTCTTTATCTTTTCATCTATTGATGAACACTTAGGTTGTATTTATATCTTAATTATTGTGAATAACGCAGCAATGAACATGGGAGAACAGATACTTCTACAAGATTTTTATTTGATTTCTGCTGAGTGTATAGCCAGCAGACCGAACTCTGGGTCATATGGTACTTCTATTTTTAGATTGTTGTTGTTGTTGTTGTTGTTTGAGAAACCTTCACACTGTTTTTCATAGTGGCTCTACCAATTTATATTCTCACCAACAGGGTGCAGAGGTTCCCTTTATTCCACATCCTTACCAATACTTATGATCTCCAGTTTTTTGATAATAACCATCCTAACAGGTGTGATATCTGATTACAGTTTTAATTTGCATTTTCCTGATGATTAGTGATGTTGAGCAACTCTTCATATAACTGTTAGCCAATTATCTGTCTTCTTTGGGGAAGTGTGTATTCAGGTCCTTCGCACATTTTTAATTAGATTATTTATTTTTATTTTTCTTACTGAGCTGTACAAGTTCCTTATGTATTATGGGCATTAACTCCCTATCAGATATATGGTTTGCAAATATTTTCTCCATACCTGTTGTCTGCCTTTTCATTTTGTTGCTGATGTTTTACTAACTTTGAGTCTTCCTGATTTAGGTTGACCCACTTGGTACCTTCTAACTTCCGCTCTCTTCCTGTCAAATTTATTTAAAGCACACACTACATAAAAATGACTTTGTTGGCTTCTAGTCATTATATTCTCTCATCTACCCAGGAGCAGGTTGGCAACTTTCTTCTTTTTCATCTTCCAGTTTTATCAGTGTGTAAAGGTTTCTTATGCTTGATGCAGTTAAACAAATCCATTCATTATAATCCCAGAATTTGCCACCTACTAAGATGTCTTTGAGGGACTTGGTGTAATCATGTCTTTGTTCTTATCATTCTTGTGAAAATCACATTTCCAGGACTCTGGCCAGCTCTTCAACCTTGTCATAGTCCCTACACTGAATTCTGTCTCTCCTCTCTGCTTTGTTTCAGATAAAGTTTCTATTCCACATGTCTGAGGAGAGACGGAAAGCCTAGTGTGTAGGTGGAGTTCCAACAGAGCAGAAACCTAATTTCACCCGATACTTATTTGGTGTTTTACTTGAATTTTATTGTTCAATTCAAGTGAATGTTAATGACTGCCTTGCACATGTGTTAAGGATTGCCTCTTATAAATCATTGACATTAAATTTGTTTGCATAATTTTAATACCTTATAAAACTATATTCATCTTGGACTTAATACAATTCTCATTATTTCTCTATGCATTTATTTCTAAATAGTACTGATATGATTGAATAAACACTGAGAAATATATATATATATATATATATTAAAATAATAGTATTTCAGTATTTTAGGTACTTTATATTAATCTTTAAATGTTAATTTTATTTAAATTTTACTTAAGAATAAATCCCTCCCATAAAATTTTTATACAATGCTTTTTTTGTTTTTGTTTTGTTTTGAGACAGAGTTTCGCTCTTGTCACCTATGCTGGGGTGCAGTGGTGCTATCTCAGCTCACTGCAACCTCCACCTCCCGGGTTCAAGCAATTCTCCCACCTCAGCCTCCAGAGGAACTGGGATTACAGGCGTCCGCCACCATGCCTGGCTCATTTTCGTATTTTTAGTAGAGATGGGGGTTTTGCCATGTTGGCCAGGCTGGTCTCAAACTCTTGACCTCAGGTGATCCACCCCGTGGATCCAAAGTGCTGGGATTACAGGCATGAGCCACTGTGCCAGCCTACAGTGCTTTTAATAGAATCATAGAAGCAACATAGTTAAATTGTCAAATCTCAAACCGTTGCAGTCAAACAAGATGTTTACTGACATTATGGGTAAATAATATGACTATACTCAACAGAAAATGTTTCAGTTTAGATTCAATTTGGAAAGTAATTTTTCCCACCAAAATTACTCTGTACTACAGCAGTACAAATAGCACCAGTTTGGGACACCATATGCATTCCATTTGGAAACAGAGATGGCAAACTGTACATACAGAGAAAGAAGTCTTTCCAGGTTAACACATAACTGTCAGTAGCATTAGTTTCCTTAGAAATCACTTCATAAGGGTCATTCTTAAAATTAACTCTGTAAATTCAGAAGTCCAAACTGAGGACAAAATCTCAAATCATTTTACAAATAGTAATAAACATTGACTGAACATTTATTAAGCACCAGGAGCTGTGTTCAGAGCTTTCTATTTATTATTCCATTTAATATTCACAACAGCCCTAAGGGGCAAGAATCTGAAGAAGCAGGTAAAATATGAAGAAATGGATACATTGTTGTTTTAAAATTTGAAAAAAGCACACATCCAGTCATAGCAGAGCTGGAATTTCAGCCCAGGTCTGCCCGACTTAAAGCCATTGACTGACACTTTACTGTTGAGATTCACTCGAGGTGGCTGGCAACATATTACAAAAAATATTACAGAAAATATTTAGGGAAAGTTATAGATTATAGTCTCAAACCTTTTGGAAGGCCGAAAGGTTTTATTGGGGCAGGCCGAAGGTGGCTGGCTAGTCCCTTAAGTTAGGGAGAGATAAAGATGATCAAAGGCCTTACCCCACACCCGTTTGTCTCTACTCGGTTTACTCGTGCAAATTTTGTGCTGGGCAGCCTTTCTGGGAAAAGATCCAAGGGGAATTACCTGTTAAGAGCATTTACTCTGGGCCCTGGAACCTAAAGCTTCTTATCAGTCTTAAAACCATTCTTTTAACCATGTTAATTATCCACAAGTATGGTAACTTAGAACTTCTGTTGTAAAATCTTGATGGAATAAATATGTGGATGAACAGAGGGTTTGGGTCGATTGGTTGCATTTTACCCTCTGAAAGCAGCCCATGGCCATCCGTAACCCACTTGAAACACTGTAATGGTGTGAGAGTGCATTCATTCATCAGTGGTTGAGTCAGGGTCTGCAGGTCAGACTTCCACAGCAGAGACCCATGTCTCACTTTACCAATATGGATTTCCTGCACTACATAGAACAGTCTTCGCATAAAAACAGAATGGGACACAGAAAGGAAATTGTAGTAGAACCGGAAAGAAGACTTCACACAAGAGTAAAAAAGAAGCTATAAGTGATGGATTAAGGTCAGCCTCAAATTCTTTGCTTCTCCTCCCTTAGGAGGTAGAATCATTGTTTCCTCCTCTTCAGTCTGGGATGACATATGACTTGCATTGACTGCAAGAATGTGGCAGAAGTAACAATCTGGGATTTCTGGGCCCCAGTCTTGGGGTTAGGAGCTTCATTTGTCCCTCTCTGGAAAGCCAGGTGCCATGCTTTAAAAGTTTGAGGGTTACACCAGTGGTTCCCAGTCAGTAGTAAATTTCCCTCAAGGAGCATCTGGCAGTATCTGAAGATATTTTTGATTGTCATAACTTGGGGATGAGACAACAACATATCGAGTGGGTACAGGCCAAGAATGCTGCTAAACATTCTACAGTACAAAAGATAGCCCTCTGTTGTCTTATCCTGTAAAGAATTAATCTAGCCTAAAATGTCAATAGTTCAGAAGTTGAGAAACCTTGGCTCGAATGATAGAATTAAAATATGGAGAGAAAAAGCTCCCATAAAGGACCATTGACAAACCAGACATGTAAATTGAAGATGTATTAGACCTTCTGGCCTACCTCACGTGTCAGCTACATGAAACTGAATGAGTAATGACCCCAAATGGCACAGCTTAGAGCACGAAAATCACCCAATAGAACCCTAACCAAATTCCTATGCTACAACATTTTGAAAAGTAACAAATTTAAGCAACTAGGTTTTGGGCTAGTTTGTTGCACTGCAATATATACTTGAAACACTCTACTTTTAGCCATATTTAGAAGTACTAATTCATTCATCAAAAAGGATTTACACCGAAATTCAACTCTACAGTATCTCCAGATTGTGGCTTATTAATATGCCTAAATTATTAGCAACTTTAGAGTACATAGTATTCTCCTCGATTTGAGCTCATTTCTTCTCATCAAAATGTTTGTTTTCTTATAAGATCCCAAACAACCCATGATATGGTTTAGCTGGGTCCCCACCCAAATCTCAACTTGAATTGTGTCTTTCACAATTCCCACATGTTGTAGGAAGGACCTAGTGGGAGGTAATTGAATCATGGGGGCCTGTCTTTCCTGTGCTATTCTCATGATAGTGAATAAGTCTCACAAGATCTGATGGGTTTATCAGGAGTTTCTGCTTTTGCTTCCTCATTTTCTCTTGTTGTCACCATGTAAGAAATACCTTTTGCCTCCCGACTTGATTCTGAGACCTCCCCAGCCATGTGGAACTGCAAGTCCAATTAAACCTCTTTTTCTTCCTAGTTTCAAGTACGTCTTTATCAGCAGCATGAAAACAGACTATTACAGTAAATTGGTACTGGGAGTGAGACATTGCTGAAAAGGTACCCGAAAATGTGGAATTGACTTTGGAACTGGGTAACAGGCAGAGGTTGGAACAGTTTGAAGGGCTCAGAAGAAGACAGGAAAACATGGGAAAGCTTGTAACCTCCTAGAGATTTGTTGAATGGCTTTGGCAAAATTGCTGATAATGATATGAACAATAAGATTTGGGCTGAGGTGGTCTCAGAAGGAGGTGAGGAACTTCTTGGGAACGGGAACAAAGGTGACTCTTGTTATGCTTTACAAAAAAGGCTGGCAGGATTTTGCCCCTGCCCTAGAGATCTGTGGAACTTTGAACTTGAGAGAGAAGATTTAGGGTAACTGGCAGAAGAAATTTCTAAGCAGCAAAGCATTCAAAAAGTGACTTGGGTGCTGTTAAAAGCATCCCGTTTTAAACGGGAAGCAGAGCATAAAAGTTCAGAAAATGTGTAGCCTGATGCAGTAGAAAAGAAAAAGCTATGTTTTGAGGAGAAATTCGAGCTGGCTGCAGAAATTTGCATAAGAAGCCAGGAGTCTAATGTTAATACTCAAGACTATGAGGAAAATGTGTCCAGACCATGTCAGAGACCTTAATGGCAGCCCCTCCCATCACAGGCATGGAGGTCCAGGAGGAAAAAGTGGTTTTGTGAGCTGGGACCAGTGTCTCCATGCTGTGTGCAACCTAGGGACTTGGTGACCTCTGTCCCAGCCATTCCAGCCATGGCTGAAAGGGGGCCAATCTAGAGCTTGGGCTGTGGCTTCCACATGGCATTGAGCCTGTGGGTGCACAGAAGTCAAGAACTGAGGTTTGGGAACTTGCACCTGAATTTCAGAAGATGTATGGAAAAGCTTGGATGCCCAGGCAAAAGTTTGCTATAAGGGTGGGGCACTCATGGAGGGCCTCTGCTAGGTCAGTGCAGAAGGTTAAATATGGGGTCGAAGCCCCCACACAGAGTTCCCACTGGGGTACTGCCTAGTGGAGCTGTGAGAAGAGAGCTACCATCCATCCTCCAGACCCCAGAATGGTAGATCCACTGACAGCTTGCACTGTGCACCTGTAAAAGCCACAGACACTCAATGCCAGCCCATTAAAGCAGCAAGGAAGGAGGTTGTATTCCGCAAATTCACATGGGTGGAGCTGTCCAACACCATAGGAACCAACCTCTTGCAACAATGTGATGGGAATGTGAGACCTGGAGTTAAAGGAGATCATTTTAGAGCTTTAAAATTTGACTGCCTGGATGGATTTTGGACTTGCGTGGGCCCTGTAACCCCTTTGTTTTGGCCAATATTTCCATGGCTGTATTTACCCAGTACCTGTACCCTCATTGTGTCTAGGAAGTAACTCGCTTGCTTTTGATCTTACAGGCTCATAGGCAGAAGAGATTTGCCTTGTCTTAGATAAGAGTTTGTACTGTGGACTTTTGGGTTAATGCTGATATGAGTTAAGACTTTAGGGGACTGTTGGAAAGGCATGATTGGTTTTGAAATGTGAGGACATGAGATTTGGAGGGATAAGAGGCAGAATGATATGGTTTGGCTGTGTCCTCACCCAAATCTCAACTTGAATTGTATCTCCCGGAATTCCCATATATTATGGGAGGGACCCAATTGAATCATGCGGGCCAGTCTTTCCCATGCTATTCTTATGATAATGAATAAGTCTTATGGGATCTGATGGGTTTTTCAGAGATATCTGCTTTTGTTTCTTTCTCATTTTCTCTTGCTGCCACCATGTAAGAGTGCCTTTCACCTCCTGTCTTAATTCTGAGGGATCCCCAGCCATGTGGAACTATAAGTTGAATTAAACCTCTTTTTCTTCCCAGTCTCAGGTATGTCTTTATCAGCAGTGTGAAAATGGACTAATGCAACCCACTTATTAAATACCCATCTTATTAAAATTTTGAATTATTTTTCAAATGGAGCCTTCCTGAGACATATATCTCCTGATATCTCTTTGAACAGCTGATTTTTCAATTCGGGTCTAGGCTTTTATTTTTAATCCTTTTAAATTCTACTTTGATTTACTCATCTTATCATTCAGAGCTGTCATTTCTTTTTGTATTCTTATTGTTTGCATTTGCAAATAGTTTCTATGTCTATGAGCCTCCTGTCATTTGAAAATTTGATAAGCCTACCTTCAATTTATCATAAAAATCTTGAAGAGATCAGGACTATAGACAACACCCAATATCATGGTCTTAGAAATACCTGTTCCCATGTTGACATTTTGGAATATGTCACATGGCCAGCACACACGTAGTGGAAAATTAACATGAACTGTGAATTTTTCAGGTACAGGTACAGCAATTTGTAAAAGTGAAGCATCGTGGGGAAGCTTTAGAAAGTTGTCCTCTTGTGAATTGAACCAAAATAAACACATTAGCACAAAAACATTAATGCAAGCATGTAAGATGATGTTGCATTGGTAAAACAGCAGGTTTCTGGCATGCTTTAACTAATTATGATTATTTTGGTAATAATGAAACAATTCTGTTTAAGGTTGAATCATATCATATTCTCAATTAACTTATATAAATTCAGTTGTGCTTGCTTGGTCTGTAATGACAAAGGAGGAATAAACGATGACTTAGCACATGACTCGACCTGATAATCCATTCACTAATGTGCAGCCAGAAGCAACCTTGACATGGGAGAGGCAGAACCATTCTCCTTATATTTCTGATAGCATAGCCTTCTCTTCTCCCTGGCTGTGCTTATAACATTTTATAATACATTTTTAGCACAACTTCACCCATAAATGCAAGACAACTATTTTTTATACTTTTATACTACTTTTTAAATGAAAAAAAAAAAAAATTATCCCAAGGCAGGTGGGAAGTGCTATATTAAACCTCTTTGAAACTAACTTCCCACAACATGAAATTTTGCAACAGGATATTCAATGGCAATTTTAGCTACATTTCATTTCCACTTTAAAATCACTTTATATTTTGCTCTTAAGGTTGCAACCCCACCATATAGTATATTTGCTACTACTATTGTGGTTATCTAACTTTTAAGTTCAGGAGCACATGTGCAGGTTTGTTGTATAGGTAAACTTGTGTCATGGGGGTTTGTTGTACAGATTATTTCATCACTCAGGTATTAACCCTAGTACCCATTAGTTATTTTTCCTAATCGTCTCCCTCCTCCCACCCTCTGATGAGAACACATGGACATATAGAAGGGAACAACAACACAATGTGTTGTGTCATGTCCATGTGTTCTCATCATTTGGCTCCCACTTATAAGTGAGAACATGCAAGATTTGTTTTTTTGTTCCTGCATTAGTTTGCTAAGGATAATAGCCTTTATGGTAATTCACTGATTTAAGCAGTGAACCAGCATTTTTAAATATCTCCTATATGCTCATTCAGGGGAATACAGACTTGCAGAACTCTTTTTTGTTATGTAAAATACCACGCTGAATGTCAGCATAATTGATTTGGAATTTAAGAAGGAGGATTCACACCCATGCCCTGGGAAGAATAATAAGTAGAGGCTGACAAAGCATTATTGCTGCATATTTTTGTGCTATATTAGTCTAAAACTTTCCAAGACATGGACCATACTGCTGTTGTAGTTTGACGATCAGTCATCTCCATTTCTTTCTTCTGTCTTCCTTTCCTTAAATATCAATAAAGTTTTCAATCATAAATGTACATAATATGTCAAATATATATGTAAGAATGTAACATAAAAGATACACATATATTCATCACTTAATCTAACATTTTATCATTGTATTACACTTACTTCAATAACATATTTATATTTTTAAATAATATTTATAATTGGAAGCTCTCTTCTTTCATCTCACCTTCAACCTCTTTTCTTGCAGTGTTAAATATCATCTCAAAATTGATGAGGACTATTGATGCACATAATTTTAAAATTTGCGCTACATATGTATAAATCCCCAAACTTTGTATTTTGTGAGCTGTTTTTTATTGAAAAAAATACTAACATGATATGACCCTGTTCAATACTCGATTTCATTTTTTTGGCCATTCAACATTATTTTGATATTTATCCCTGATACATGTTTATCAATTCATTTTAACTTTTATGTGGAATTTCACTGAATACAAACAGTGTAATTTATATATGTATCCTCCTATTAAAATTTCTGAGTTTTGTTAAATATTCCATATTACAATCAACTCTGATGAACATCTTTGCACATGCCTTGAGTATATGGGAAAAGATTTATCAGCAGTACATACTTATGTCATAGGTATGCGCAGCTTTCACTTGATGTAATGTGTATCTTCCCAGATGGTTGCAACTAATTTACCATTCCTCCAACAGTAAGTGACAGTTTATCTTTTATCACACCCTCCCCTTCAGTTGATCTTAATATATTTTTAATGTGGGCCTATCTGATGAGTGTGAAGCATTGTCTCATTGTTGTTTAATTTGCATTCTCCTGATTACCAGTGCTGCTGAGCCTCTTTTCACATACTAGTTAGCAATTCAGTTCAGGTTTTCTCCTCTGAATTGCCCGTTCATTTTTTAAGTTCTTTTATCTTATTGATTTGGTGAGAATTCTTTATATAGCCTGAGTAAAAATTGTATTAGTCATTGTTTTTGCAAGCAGGGGAATATACTGTAGCCAGTTTGAGCAGAAATGTTGTATATTAAAAGGATACTGGGCAGCTAATATAATAGAATCTCCAGAAGGGGTAAAGAGTCAGATTCGAGGCCCTGTGGTTCTCCCAAATCACACTACAGGATTGTTCCAGCAAAGACCCTACTGCTGCACAGCTGGGCCTTAGCACTTCAGGTACCACTAACAAACCTGGAGCCTGAAGGCTGGACATACCTCTTGCATTCCCCCAAAACCAAGGGCTTTGTTCCTGTTCAAAGTCTTTTCTGCATGCCTCAATCACTGAAACCTAGCCCCCTGCCCATGCCCTACCTGGTTTCTGCCTTGAAGCAGTAGAAATCACCCAATGAGGAATTCCCTAAATATCAGGAAAGGTGCGTAAAGCATGACAGGCATGGTTAATATCTACCTGACTATATTGGGGCGCTCTAGAGGGGCAGAACTAATAGGATATATGTATATCAAAAGGAAGTTTATTAAGGAGAATTGGCTCACACCATCACAAGGTGAAGTCCTACAGTAGATCATCTTCAAGCTGAGGAGGGAGGAAGCCCGTCTGAGTCCCACAACCTCAAAAGTAGAGAAGCCGACGGTTCAGTTTTCAGTCGGTGACTGAAGGCTCTAGAGGCCCTGGCAAACCACTGGTGTAAGTCCAAGAGTCTCAAAGCTGAAGAACTTGGAGTCTGATGTTCAAGGGAAGAAAGCATCCAGCACAGGAGAAAGATGAAGTCCGGAAGACTCAGCCAGTCTGCTCCTTCCAACTTCTTCTGCCTGCTTTATTCGATCCATGCTGGCAGCTAATTAGATGGTGCCTACTCAGATTGAGTGTGGGTCTGCCTCTCCCAGTCCACTAACTCAAATGTTAACCTCTTTTGGCAACACCCTTGGTAATATCACCTAGAAGGAACTCGGAGACTCTGTCCTTCTAACTGAGGGACCCTGAGGCTTAAATGTCTCCGTTTTCATGATAAATTGGCCCCCGCAGGTATATGAACAACAAAATTCTGTTTGCTAAATATTTAAGACATTATTATTTATTTTAGAACATGAAATTGCAAATTTGCTTTATGCATATTTTCCTTTGGTTTTAGTATCAAGGTTATGCTACCATCATAAAATAAGTCAGACAGCTTTTCATTATTTTTGTTTCTAGAGCGTTGTTTCTTGACTAAGATAGAAGTTAACTATTCCTTGAAGTTTTCAGTTTGGAGCTGGTACTTCCATTAATTCAATTTTCGTGATAGGCCTAGACTTCAGCAAGGTGCAGAGGAGGGGCAGGAGAAGGAGGTGAGAGTATTAGGCGGTCCATCATATGGTACAATCATTTTGTTCTCTACTGTGCTTTAAGAAGTAATAAAACCAATGTATTTTCTTTTTCTGCAGTAATATTTTGTCTATTTAAATTGATTCAGGCCTCAGAGGGAAGAGGCATAGCATTTATCAGCACCTTCACTCTTTAAAACCCTCATACTTAAGTTTCTATTAGCATGACCCACACCCCACATTCTGAACTATGGAAATCACTCAGACAACCTACACTGAATACAGGAGCTTCCAAACTTCTATGAGTGGCCAGCCAGCCACCCAAAAATGCACTGAGCACCTACAGAGTGTAGAGAAACACTCAGGGCAGTTATTGATTCACAGACACCGCCCCTGTGCTTAGGAAACAAAGTCAAACCCGAGCCTTTCTCTGCCCCTGGTTTTAGAATAATAGCATGATTCTTATGATACCAACATTATGATACTTATGACTCAACAACACCCTAGTCATTGAGTAATAAATTATTCCCCATAGAATAACAACACAGATAAACATATAATTCCAAAATCCACACCAAAATTATTCCATAAAATACTTTGATAGAATTATGTCTAGATTGTTTACTGCTCTGTTTTCTTATTCAAAGCAATATCTGGAACGTGAATATTTGTTTCTCGACTCTGGATGCACATTGCAGTTCTTTACAAAGACTTCCAAGACTTTCCTTTTTTCTCGGCTTACTGCAACCTCCACCTCCCAGGTTCAAGTGATTCCCCTGCCTCAGCCTCCTGCGTAGCTGGGACTACAGGGGTGTACCACCATTCCTGGCCAATTTTTTTGTATTTTAATAGAGACAGGGTTTCACTATGTTGGCCAGGATGGTTTTGATCTCCTGACCTCGTGATCCACCTGCCTCGGCCTCCCAAAGTGCTGGGATTACAAGCATGAGCCACGGTGTCTGGCCTTT
>CAUYQU010057994.1:0-10088 GCA_963574635.1 Cheracebus regulus
GATAGCATGGGGAGAAATGGCAGATATAGGTGAAGGGGAGGAAGGCAACAAATTACACTGCCACGTGTGTACCTATGCAACAATATTGTATGTTCTTCACATGTACCCCAAAACCTAAAATGCAAGAAAAAAAAAAAAAAAAAAAAGAAAATGTGGTAACACCCTCATCCAGCAGAAAGGCTAAAATTAAAACAGTGGAGATAGAAATTGCTGACAAAGTTGTTGTCATAGTCCGTTTGGGCTGCTATACAGAATACTACATAGTGGGCAATTTATAATAAACATAAATTTATTGGTTGGCAGTTCTGGAGGCTGGGAAATCCAATATCAAGGTGCTTGCATCTGTTGAGGGCCTCCTTGCTTCATCCTGTGGGAGAATGACAAGCAATAAAAGGAAGCTGAACTCATTCTTTTATAATGGCATTAATCTTACCAAGTAGGGCAGAACCCTCATGGTTTAATCACCTTTCAAAGGTCCCAGCTCTTCATACTGTAACAATGGCAATAAGTGTTTAATATCAGTTGGAAGGAACAAACATTCCAACCATAATAGGTGTTGAGCTATCAAACCCTCAATCATTGCTGGTGGTCATGTACATCAGTATTGCAATTTTGAAAAACGTTTTGCCATTAACTTCTATAGTTGAATTAAACCATAAAGTCTATGTCATAGAACAGGGGTTAGCAAACTATGACCCACCACCTTTTTTGAAAATAAATTTTTTTGGCATCAACTTGACTCATTTGTTAATGTATTGCCTATGGCTACTATAATACTACAACAGGAAGTTTGTGTACTTGCTACAGAGACCATGTGTCATATAAAACTTAAAGCACTACTATCTTATATTTTACAGGAAGTCTATCATAGATATAAATCAGAAAACGAAATATTTGGTAAACATCAAAACAATTATGTACACTAATCATAGCACTATTGCTTACAATACTAAAATAATAAACTGAATAGGAACAAAATATCATTCATAATAATCAAAATCTCAAAATATGTATAATAATGGTATGTTTACATAATAGAAGGTTGTTGAGTAATGAAAAATGAACAACTATCTGTTGCACAATGATATGCTTTTCTCCTGTTAATTTGCCTTATGTCAATTAAATTCTCAGGCTTAGGTGGGAACCTTAAGAGGATAAAGGCAGTTTTCTTCTCCTACATTGTCAATGTTTCATTCATATATATGCATATATAAATATATATATATATTTTAATTATCTGAGTGGTGCTTATATTTGTGATTCATTTATGATTTGGTGATCAGCCAAATGAACATTTTCATTTTACATTGTTTTCTGTATGTTTGTTAATCTTGCATGGTCTGTTGGCAATTCACCATCGCTTTGGTCCTTTCTAAATTTTGTCATTGAGAAGTAGTCACAAAATTTGGAAAATGGGGGAGGTAAAAAAAAGTACCTATTGAGGCAATAACAGATGTAAAACTCATAGATGGCTACCAAAACAATAGCACACTTTTGTGGTCCAAATTAGAAAACTGGTGAACACTGGTTAGAGATTCTTGTATACTGCAGCAACTTTCTAGAGAATTATTGACAACCATTTGCCATCATACTGCAGGGTGAAATTTTTGTTGGCCGTCACCTTTGACCTTTATTCCTGCAGTCATTTGATTGATTACACAAATTTCTGTTAAAACATTTATACTAGGAATAGACAGAGTGGCTATTGTATTCTTGAAGAAATCTAGACTGATTATATCTATATCTATATGTATCAGATATTGATACAATTTTGCTGTGTCCCCACCCAAATCTCATCTTGAATTGTAGCTCCCATAATCCCCACCTGATGTGGGAAGGACACAGTGGGAGGTAATTGAATCATAGGGGTGGGTTTTTCCCATGCTATTCTCAGGATATCATAGGGGTGGGGTTTTCCCATGCTATTCTCAGGAGAGTACATATGCCTGAAATGATCTGTGGTTTTATAAAGGGAAGTTCTCTTCACACACTCTCTTGCCTACTACCATGTAAGATGTGACTGTGCTCCTCCTTCACCTTTTACCATGCTTTTGAGGCCTCCATAGCCATGTGGAACTGAGAGTCCATTAAACCTCTTTTCCTTTATAAAGTACACAGTCTTAGGTATGTTTTTATTAGCAGTGCGAGAACAGATTAATACAACAAATTGGTACTGGTAGAGTAAGCTACTGCTATTAAGATACCCAAAATTTGGAAGAAAATTTGGAACTGAGTAACAGGGAGAGATTGGGACAGTTCAAAGGGCTCAGAAGAAGACAGGAAGATGTGGGAAAATTTGGACCTTTGTAGAGACTTACTGAGTGTTTTTTGCTAAAATGCTAATAGTGGTATGGACAATGAAGTCCAGGCCGAGGTGGTCTCAGATGGAGATGAGGAACTTAAAGAGAACTGAAGCAAAGGTGATTCTTGCTATGCTTTAGCAGAGAGACTGGAGGATTTTGTCCCGTTCTAGAAATCCGTGGAACTTGGAGCTTGAGGGAGATGATTTAGGGTATCTGGTGGAAGAAATTTCTAAGCAGCAAAACATTCAAGAAGTGACTTGGATGCTCTTATTTTTTTTGTTGTTGTTCTTCACTTCAAAATTTAATTACATATATCTAACCATACAGAATAAGAAATGCAGTCATTTAGAAGTCAAAACACACAATAAATGTAATTTATATATATACACACACACACATATATATACACACACACATATATATACACACATACACACACACATGCACACACACATATATATATACACACATATATATAATAGATATGGAGCATAACATTCTCTAAGCAGTTTTGATGACACAACAGTAAAGAGATCAGTTTTTAATGCAACACTATATGGTTCTTTCTGATTATCAGGCAGACGAATTAACAAAGAGACATAATAATGACTTCATATTTTGAGTGCTTCTCAGGTACAATCAGAATTTGGGGCCCTGTTATATACATTATTCTACTTGATGGTTACAAAGTGACTTTAGAGATATTAAACAAAATCAGAAAATCTAATTTGCCCACATCATGTAGCTCTTAAGTACTAAGGCTGAGATTTACCCCCAGACCCAACCTCTTCCAGAGATAAATACACTGTTCCATGTGCGAGCAAAGAATGGAGTTAGTAAGTAGGAACCAGACAGGATAACTGACATAACTGAAAGTACATGTTCCAAATATTTTTCCCTTTTTAAAACTTGAAATAAATTTTAGTGACCATGAACAATATCAAAGTGGTATACCAAATGTTTCCTATTAGTTCCCATTTTCACTTGTTTGGGCTAAAATATCTGTATATATTACACATTATTGTTTGTAATTTTTTCTACATGCTCTATCCTAGTATTAACCCCTCTCTGAATATTATGTTGGAGAAGGTAGTGAGATTTTAAAATAATAATAAATGGAGATAAATGATTAAAACATCATCTCTATTATATAATAAAATAAATATTATCAATAAATAAAGTCTATTAATATTTATTTGATAATGAAGTTTAGTATCTGTGAATGTAAAACCATCTTATAATGCACTATGATTTAAAATTTCAACTTAGGGCATATTGTCTCTGATTTGTCATTTTTTACTATAGTGAGTAAATTATTATAATTATGTTTTTGGTCAAGTTTTACAGTAAATATTGAATGTATAAATTATTTAACAGGAACAAAAATTGCAATATCCAGAAATAAAAATGAATTAATCAGAACACATTAGAAGTGAACTTTGCAGATATTTATTCTAACCATTTCATTTTACAAAGGAAGATTCTGAGACATTGAGTGGCTTTTCTACAATGTCACTGATATTTACTAGCACCTTCTATTAGGGCTCTCTAAAGGGATGGAATTAATAGGATTGATATACATACAAAGGTGAGTTTATTAAGGAGCATTAACTCACATGATCACAAGGTGGGCTCCCACAATAGGCCATCTGCAAGCTGAAGAGCAAGGAAGCCAGTCTAAATCCCAAAGCTGAAGAACTTGGAGTCTAATGTTAAAGGTCAGGAAGCATCCAGCATGGGAGAAAGATATAGGCTTGGAGGCTAAGCCAGTCTAACCTTTTCAATTCTTCTGCTTGTTTTTATTCTGGCCATACAGGCAGCTGATTAGATTGTACCTACCCAGATTGAGGGTGGGTCTGCTTTTCCCAGGCTCAAATGTTACTCTCTTTGGGAAACCTCAAAGACACACCAAGAACAAATATTTTGCATCCTTCAATTCAATCAAGTTGACATTCATTATTTAGCATCGCACACCTTGATCTTGGACTTCTCATCCTCCAGGCCTGTGAGATATCAATTTATGTTGTTTACATATTACCCAGTATAAGCTATTTTGTCACAGCAGCAGGGATGGGCTAAGACAATTAGGATTATATATGAGTTATATATCAGTATAAAACGTGAAAATATTTGTAGCAGATTGTCTACTTGGAAATCATGGAAATTTCTGAGAAAATGAAAAAGGAAAAGTAATTCACAGAAACGTGGCTCTCTATACATGTTTTCAAATTATATTTTACTTGTTTTGTCATGTGGCAAGAAAAGATACATGTATATAGTCAGAACAGTCTATTTGCTCATTTATTTTAATAATAAGTACACATCTAAAATATATGTGTATTTTAAAGCAATTTTAGGTTCACAGAAAAATTGGGTGGGATATACATGAAGTTCCCATATTTACCCTACCCCCATATAATGATAGCTTCCTCCATTAACATCTTTCACCAGAGTGGCACATTTGCTATAATTGATAAACCTGCATCGACACATCATTATCATTTAAAGTCCATGTTTTATATTAAGGTTCACTTTTGGTGTTTTATATTCCTTGTTTTTTTTTTTTTTTTTTTAATCACTGTGTTCTGTATTCCAATTATATAATCTTTGCTAGTTGCTTCAAACATTGGTGAAAAAATGGCTTTCTCTTTCTGAATTGTCTACACCAGAGAATATAAATTGGTAATCTATGATATTTACTTAGCTGTCACATTGTTCTGCATGTCTTAAATACCATTAAACAATTGTTACAAAGTGAGCTCTTGTATGAGAATTTAAGAATTTATTGACTGTACATACTAATCCAGAGACTGTTTCTCTGAGAGGAAATAATAAATAAAGAAGAAAAGTCTATAAGCATTGTGCCCACATTGCCACAGGCTAATAATAGATTGGAGCTGAGTGTTTACAGATTAAATGGCACCTGTATTCTCTAATTCACTGTGGTATGCATCATTTGTTATTGTCTCTCTGCTCTTTTCTCTATTAATATTTATTTGAACCCATTTCTATTAAAAGGCAAAAATTAAACATTACCATGACTTTTCTAGTACCCAAATATCTTAAGTCATTTTGATCCCCTTTCTGTACACGGTGGGTACCTGTTATATAATGCCACTTCTAGAAATAAAATTGTTTGAAACTTGCTAATTTAAACAGAAAAAGCATGTAGTCTTGTTCTATGAAAAGAGACTATGAAATAGAGCACCTACTGTACTTTTTAAAAAGTTATTTCTGTTTTGAGAATATGTAGCTTAAAGAGAGTGACTCTGGAAGTCTTTTTTTTTATACATTAATAGTGACAAGGACTCTTATTATAGCACAACTGAATTGAAACCACAGAAATAAAATCTTTTACTCAGTATCTGGTATACAAGCCAAGTACATAGTACAAGGTTATGTGGGTGTCCTTACTGACTTCTGAGAACTGTTTCGAAGGCTGTTTCTGTTTCTGGTATGTTAAAGCTGAGAATCTGCTGCTCTAGTGCTTTTGACCCTGAACTAAACCAATATTACAAGAATTGAACACATCTTTGATCAATAGTTAGCATTAGTTTAAATAAAAATTCACTAGGTATTTGCTGTAAATATATAAAAGGTCACAGTTAAAAATATGATAATATTTTCTCTTTACTCATTTGAGACTTCCATACTATAATTAATTAATTATAGACAGTTGCAATGTTCTATTACAGTGATGAGAAAACCAAAAATTCCAGGAAGCTAAGGGAACTATGTTATGTACTGAATGAAAATTTACAATGGGAATTGACATAAAACTGTAATTCAGAAAAGAGAATGTTGGGTTAATATTTTCAGTTTTATCAAATGAATTGATCAAGTTGATGCCCATTTTAATGTAGTAGAACTAATATTTCTGTTTATTACAGTCCTGGGAATAAATTAATTTCTAAAAGAAAATTTAATTAACTGAAGTGTGTGTTTCCAGGTGATATATATAATGACATTTCACAAAATTAATGTAATATAAACAACATTTTGTTGGATATATATTTTTTATTTTATATAGTTTCTACATATATATGCAAATCAAAGTAGTTTATTCTAGATTAGGAAGATTGATAAATGGAGAAAAGTGTTTAAATTTTGAATGTAAAAAATATTTTCTAATAATCACTTTTTATTTCTATTTAAAAATTGCAGACATTTGCTATAGAGCCTTATAGGTTATATTTAAACATTCTAATCTTATTTACTTAGGTTATAGAGCCCCATGAATTACAATCAAAACTATTACTCCATTTCAATTCATGCCCTCTTCTGGACTTTCTCATCCGGGGAAACAACAAAAACAATAACAGAAACAACTGCTATATACTTGTGGGACAACCTGAGTTTTCCCTTCTTTTGAATTTTTTTTTTACAACTTTTACAAAATCTTGTGAAGTAGCTTTCATATGAACAATTTTTTTTTAATCCTTTGGTATTGGTGCCTGGAGAAAAACTTCAAAAAATCATAAAAAATAAAAGATTCTTCCAAAGATTTGATATTTTAAAATATTTCCAGTTCTCTTAAGGCTACAAATCTATTTCCAAGATACAGTAATTGCCTTCTAGTCTCATAATTATTCTCCAGTATTGAGCTATTGAATGCAAATAGAAAGTTTCCATTTGCATCTTAATCATTTTCTGAATTATTTTATATAGACTATGACTTAGTTGTTTGTATATATATATATATATATATATATAGGAGCTACCTACATTTTAGAGTTTTTAAATTAAATATTGAAATTATATTTATTTATTTATTTAGTGAAAGAGATGTGTTTGGTAGTTCGATGGTGCTTATAAACAACTTGCTATGTTAAAGTGAACAAATAATGATTAATTTATTGTGATGCTTTACTATGTCTTCATCCTCAAACTGATAAATTTAAATTTAGGCAATTTATCACTTGCAAAATAACAATCTTAAGCATATACAAATAATCACTTAAAGCAAGTTTAATCTAGACAGAGCAATTAGACAAGAAAGAAATGACATCCAAATTGGAAAGGAAGATGTCAAGTTGTCCCTGTTTGCAGACATAATCTTACATATAGAAAAATCTGAAGACCCTACCAAAACAAATTTAGTAACATTGCAGAATCCAAAATCACATGCAAAAATTCCAGCATTTCTATACAAGATCAACAAACTAGCTAAAAAAAGAAACCAAGAAGGCAATCCCATTTTCAATATCTACAAAAAGCAAATCACCAAATAACAAATTTAGCCAAGGGAATGAAAGATTTCTACAAGCAAAGCTACAAAATGCTAATGCTTATGAAAGAAATTCAAAAGGATGCAAACAAATGGAATGAAATTCCATGCTCATGGATCAGAAGAGGTAATATCATTAAAATTCAATATTACATAAAACAATATACAGATTCAATGCAATCCCTATCAAATTATCAGTGACATTATTCACGGAATTAGAAGGCTTTCAATTATTCCCCATTCAGTATAATGTTAGATGTGAGCTTTATTGTGTTGAGGTATGTAACTTCTGTGAGTAATTAGTAGAGAGCTTTTATTAGGAAGGAATGTTGAATTTTATCAAGTGCTCTTTTTTGTATCTATTTAAATGATCATGTGATATTCATTCTTCAATCTATTGATGTGATGTATCACATTTATTGATTTACATATTTTGAGCTAATCTTGCATTTCTAGCATGAATCCTATTTGATCATGTACTTGATCTTTTTATTGTGTTGTTGAATTACATTTGCCAGAATGTTATTTTTTGAGGATTTTTGCATCTACGTTTATGAAAGATATTGGCCTGTAGTAGTAATTGTTGTTGTGTCTTTATCTAGTTTTGCTATCTGGTGAGTCTGTCAATATTTTCTCCTCTTCAATGTTTAAAAATAGTTTGATAAAATAGTGTTATTTGTTTAATTGTTTAATAGAATTTAGCAATTAATGCATCAAGTCTTGGTCTTGGGCTTTTCTTTGATGGGAGATTTTTTATTAGGTTGTTGCAAAAGTAATTGTGATTTTTGCTATTACTTTTAATGGCAAAATTACTGCTTTGATTTTTTTTACACATTATTTGTCTGTTCAGGTTCTCTATTTCTAAATGCATCAGTCTTGGTGGTTTGAATGTGGCCAGTAATTTATTTATTTCTTCTAATTTGTTCAATTTGTTGTATAATTGTTCATAACAGTCTCTAATGATGTTTTATATTTATGTAGTGACAGCTGTATTTAGTTTTCATCTCTGATTTTAGTCATTCAGGCCCTTTTTTTGTTAGGCTAGCTAAAGGTTTCTTGTCTTTGGACAGGCTTCTTTTTGCTTCAAATTTATTCATCAAATTAATTTACTGAACCAAAATTTTGATATTTTTAGTATAATTTCTAAAAATATTGTTTACATATAAAAGCATTACGATTTTAATAGTCATATACTATATAAAGGATTTTTCTATTATTCTCATTAGATTTTACAGTTTAATTTTGGCTTAGCTTATTCCAGATGTTTTCTCTAAAACTATGTCTCCTCTATACATACACAGATAAAAAGGAAGGCTGAGCTACAGCAGTTCAACACAGAAAATCTAACACTGACCAATGTAATCAGCATGTAATTCTTTGAAAAAAAAAAACTAACTATAAAAGAGATCTGAGAACTAAGCTCTTTAAAGAAAACAAACACAAAAAAGACTCAATGATAGAAGAAAATCTAGCCCACCCCTACGATGTCCTCAACTGATAACACACACTTAAGTAATATTGTTTCAGTCTGTAGTATTAGTTATCTCTAGAAATTTTACTGTGCTAAATATCAGTCAATTTAAGAAAACACATAATGTTAAATTTTAATTTTTTACTTTTTTTTTTTTTTGAGATGGAATCTTGCTGTCACCAGGCTGGAGTGCAGTGGCATGATCTTGGCTCACTGCAACCTCTACCTCCTGGGTTCAAGCAATTTCTCCTGCCTCAGCCTCCTGAATAGCTGGGACTACAAGTCTGTGCTACCACACCCAGCTAATTTTTGTATTTTTAGTAAAGACAGAGTTTCATCATGTTGGCCAGGATGGCCTCGATCTCTTGACCTTTTAATCTGCCTGTCTCAGCCTTCCAAAGTGCTGGGATTACAGGTGGGAGCTATTGCACCCAGCCAGATTTTAATTTTTTATTTGAACATTTAGAAGTGGTAAATGCTATCTTTCTTTCTCGGATTCTTTATAAATTTTTATATACTTATTTTTACTGAAGGAAGAAAGTGGCAGTAAATACAATATATAACAAAGCTGGAAATATTGGAGGTCTGATTTAGTTATTAGCCTATTAGAAGAGTAATGAAAAAGAAATTCAAGGAGTTGTTTCCATTATTAAGCAATAGCACCAACAACCTTTTCCTAAAGTATTACTAAATCATCTTAGTTATTATTATTTTTTAGTGTATTCATTTTCTAAGGCTCCCATAGCAAATTTTCACAAAATGGATGCCTTAAACAGTAATTTATTGTCTCAGATTTCTGGAGGTTAACAGTCTAAAGCAAGGTTACTGCTTGGTTTGTTCCTTCCAAGGGTAATAAAGGAGAATTTATTCCATGTATTTATCCTGGTTTCTAGTAGTTTATTGGTAATTTTTGACATTTACTAGCTGGTAGATGGATATCTTAGGCCTTTGCCTTCGTCTTACTTCAATCTCTTTCTTCATCTTTATATGGCCTTCTTCTAGTAAGCATCTGCTTCTGTTTCCATATTTCCTCCTTTTTTAAGGGCACAGCTATAATGGATTAGAACCTACCCTAATAATATTTTCT
>CAUYQU010057997.1:0-47189 GCA_963574635.1 Cheracebus regulus
AGGGGAGGGACAGTGGGGGGTGGGGAGTTGGGGAGAGATAGCATGGGGAGAAATGCCAGATATAGGTGAAGGGGAGGAAGGCAACAAATCACACTGCCAAGTGTGTACCTATGCAACAATATTGCATGTTCTTCACATGTACCCCAAAACCTAAAATGCAATAAAAAAATAAAATTGAAAAAAAAAAACTAGGAACTTGTTTTACCCTGTTGGAGTTCAAGTAATCCTACTATAGATCTGGACCAAAACCTTGGCAAGGGACTAAAATTAACTCCCCATGGCCCTGGAAAAATTGGGGCAAGATTTTTTGCCTGCACGAGGCCCTCCTGCTTTTAGTTGTAGTCTGATTTACTGTCAGTTCCTAGGCCTGGATTGAAAAATGCGGGGAAGTGTAAAAGTGAAGATCCTATACTATCACTGGGAGAAAAAGTCTCTCTATGTGTCAACATGGTGATGCAAGAGGTTGTATACACCAAGATACTAATGAGATCTTGCACCATTATGCGATCCTTATATCTAAGTAAAGGATGTGACAGGTTTACATTCTAATGCTACTAATCAAAAATATCCTGGGAAATTCTCTTATTTTAAGGAGAAGGGCCACTTTGAATGTTAAGATGAATTCTTTCATTCATTCAACAATATTGAATGTCTGCTGTGTACTAGGCACTGTGCCAGTGCTGGAGATACAGAGTTCTCTTTTCTGTAGCGAAGAGTCCAGTAGGGGACTGTTATGGGCTGAACGTTTTGTGTCCCCTCCTAAATTCATACTTGGATGCCCTAACCTCCAATGTGATGGTATTAGGAGGTGGTGCCTTTGATAACTAATTAGGTTTAATTGAGCTCATGAAGATGGAGCTCCAATGAAGAGCCCTTATTATTAGCTCTCATTAGTGCCCTTATTATAAAAAGAAAAAAATACCCAAGATATTTCTCTTTGCCATGTGAGGACACAATGAGATGGTGGCTTTCTGCAAGCTAGGAAGTGGGCTCTCACCAAATAGTGAATTTCCCTG
The DNA here is from genome assembly GCA_963574635.1 of Cheracebus regulus. Classification (NCBI taxonomy): domain Eukaryota; kingdom Metazoa; phylum Chordata; class Mammalia; order Primates; family Pitheciidae; genus Cheracebus; species Cheracebus regulus. Next base: position 1,017 of record CAUYQU010057997.1, read on the forward strand.
ACTTTGATCTTGGCCTTCTCAGCCTCCAGAACTGTGACAAATAAATATCTGTTGTTCGAGATACCCAGTTACAGTCTTTTGTTATAGCATCTCAACTTGACAAAGATATGGACAAAGCATTCATCCAGGAGTCACACACATATAGAATTACAGACCCTAAGAGTAATAAAAAATGTACAGCATGCTTTTAATAGAGTATTTTGGGGGCCCTATGGGCAATACATTAGACTGCTTCTCTGAGGAAATGACAAGCTGACCCCTGAGGACTGGTAAAAGTTAAGTGAGTAAAGGGTGAGGGAGCCTTTCAGGATGGGGAAAGTACATGCACTGAGGTCTTAAACCAAGAGGGAGAAACCCATTAGCCCACTGAAAGAAAACCTAAGCCAAGGAATTTGAATATGTAGTCTAGAGAAGAGGGGGGTACAGTTGTGGGATGGGAGTGGGGTGAAGTTGAGCAAGGTGAGAGTTTCAGATAACTTGTCCTATGGAAGAGGGACTAGCCTGAAACAGTTCCATTGTGTGAAAGCTATAGAATGATATTTTAATTTTAAAATAAGGGAAACATCCTGCTTCTTGAGTCAGTGTTTTGAAGACAGTAATCTTCTGTCTCCAAAGCCATTTTTGTGTAGGCTGTCTCACAACTTGGTTAGAATTTTGTAGAGATGATTCAGGGTGTTGGAAATGCTGAATATTTAAGTCCATCTCATTTAGGAGATTTTGTGAATCACTTACTTTCAGTTATAAAGAAAAAGCTTGTCCTCAGGGGTAAACATCTGATGATGGGACATACTATTAAAAATTTCCCAAAGACAAAAGAAACTTGGAGATTTTTTTTTCCAATAAGACAATTGAAAACCTTTAGGAAATATCAGTTCTACTATACTTGTAGAGTCCTGAAAATACCGCATTTACATTTTTAAAAAGCCACCAGCACGTTTCACTGTATTGTGTTTCACTTTACTGTGATTTGCAGATATTGCTTTTTTTAAAAAAAAAAAATTGAAGATTTGTGGCAATCTTACTTTGAGCAATCTATCTGCACCGTTTTTCCAATAGCATGTGCTTACTTTGTGCCTCTGTGTCACATCTTGGTAATCCTTATAATAGTTCAAACTTTTTCATTATGATTATATCTGTTATGATGATCTCTGACCAGTGATTTTTGGTATTACTATTGTAATTGTTTTGGGACACCACAAACCATGCCCATGTAAGACAGAATGAGATGTAGGGGAACTTAATCTCTAAGTGTTGTGTGTGCTCTGACTGCTCCATGTGCTCTGATTGTTCCCCCATCACTCTCCCTTTACTTGGGTATCCTTATTCCCTGAGACACAACAATATTGAAATTAGGTCAATTAATAAACCTGTAATGACCTCTAAATGTTCAAGTGAGATGAAGAATTGCACATCTTTCACTTTAAAGCAAAAGCTAGAAATTATTAAGTTTAATAAGAAAAGCATGTTGAAAGCTGAGATTAGTGGAAAGCTAGTCCTCCTGCACCAATGAGCTAAGTTTCGAGTGCAAAGGAAAAGTTCATGAAGGAAATTAACAGGGCTATTCAGGCAATACAGAAATGGTAAGAAAGCGAAACAGCCATATTGCTGATACGGAGGAGGTTTTAGTGATATGGACAGAAGATCGAACCAACTACAATATCCTCTTAAACCAAAGTCTAATCTAGATCAAGACTCTAACTATCTTTAATTCTACGAAAGTTGAGAGAGGTTAGGAAATTGTAGAAGACAAGTTGGAAGCTACCAGAGATTGGTTTATGAGATTTCGGGAAGGAAGACATCTCCATAACACAAAAATGCAAGATGTACCAGCAAGTGCTGATGGAGAAGTTACAGGAAATTATCCAAAAGATGTAGTTAAGATCATTGATAAATGTGGCTACACTAAACCACAGATTTTTAATGCAGATAAAACACATTCTATTGAAAAAAATGCCATCTAGGACTATCATAACTACAGAGAAGAAATCAATGCCTGGCTTTAAAGCAGTCATCAACATGGAAGCAAAACTCTTCACCAGCACAAGATGACTCATTGGCAGCTCAGATAGCTGTTAGCACTTTTTAGCAATAAGGTAATTTTTAATGAAAATATGTGCATTGTCTTTTTAGACATAATGCTACTGTACACTTAATATACTATAGTATAACTTAACATAACTTTCATATATACTAGGAAACCAAAAAATTTGTGACTTACTTTATTGCAATATTTGCCTTATTGTGATATTCATTTTATCACAGTGATCTGGAACCAAACCCATGATATCTCTGAGGTATACCTATATCTTCTTCTTTGCTTTTTCCCTCTAAAAAAAAGATGTCAAAACATAAAAAGTCTTGCTAATTGTCTGTAATTAGTGTCAACAATATTCATGCAACTCAAGTGTGATGAAGAAATAAGAGTATGAGCAGATAGCATCAGTCTGTCCCTACAAAATTGTGTTTATTCAACTGTTGAATACCCCTGTTATCAATCTTAAAATTATAGATTGTCATGGGTACTTTGCAAGGCAGATTTGTTTTTATAAGCCCATTCTTTCATTCTAATTCATACCCTTTTAGTTTGGTATTTTTTAACGATCTGGAATTTCTAGAATTTTCTTTGATTGTGAATGGTAAGTGTACAGAGCCAGACTTGCTGGACTACCCATTCAATTACTGCCATTTCAGGAGTTCTTTCTCTTGCAAAAACAAGGAAAACAAAAAAGTAATATTTTTATTATGAAGCACAACAGTGCTTCATAATAAACTAGAATTGTTATAAAACATATCTTAGCCAGTTGTTACAACCAAGTTTAAAGAACTTCTCTGTTGATGCATATGTGTTTCAGCTAACTCCATGCAAAAGTCCTGTGTGTCTTTTATAGATTCCCATAAACATTTCTGCAACCCAGACTTTGGTTTTCTACAGAAACATGACACTTTTTAAATGCCTCCTAGCCACACACATGTGAAATACACACACACACACACAGACTACTCTGAGGCCATATCTAGTTTATATCATCATTATTCATTGAGGACCCAATCACCTGAAAATGGCTGAGATATTTTTTCCTTTGGCTCTCACATTATAGGAGATAGAGGTTTAGAGTCTGTTGAGAGAGAAGAAAAATCAAGTATTTTCTATGCAAATGTTTTGCATCTATATATTTTGTTTCTCTGTTCTCTTTTACTGGGAGAGCTCCTTTAAAAGTCTCAGATACCTTGGAATTCTCTAGCAGTTCTCAGTAAATAAGATAATGCATCAAAGACCCTTAAGATGACTTTCATTGACTTTCCTATAACCTTTCATGTAAGCCTATATTCATATCAAGGTTTAGATAAAATATAAGGTTTCGTTTAATCAGAAAATCTTTTTAAATATTGTCTTATAGTTTTAGCTAACAGGTAGTATGAGGATGCAAAGATAAATGTAGTTTTGCTGTTTGGGGGTAGTTTCCCATACGGAAAGACTAGTAAACACACAGTAGTTAAATGACACACAGTGGCAAATGCTAATAAAAGTACAGTAGGAATAATATGCATGAAAGTAATTCTTAATCCTTTTTGGGTCATGGACCCTTTTGAGAAAATGATGGTCTATATTGTTTAGCTGTTGCTATACAAAAAATATTTGCCTGATTGCTTAGCAACTCAAAATAACCAATATTTATTATCTCATACAATTACTGAAGGTCAAGAATATGAAAGTGGCTTAGCTGGATGGTTCTGGCCCAGCGTCTCTCATGATGTTGTAGTAAAGATGTCAACTGGGGCTACTTTGAGCTGGAAGCTTTACTGGAGCTGGAGAACATGTTTTCAAGATGGCTCACTTCACATCGCTATTGAAAGGAGACCTCAGGGGGTTCCCTACAGGCTATCTCAGAAAAATTGAATTTCCAAACACGTGGCTTCTTCATAGGACTGATCATGATATGGCAATTGGCTCTCCTCAGAGCAAGTGATCCATGAATGAGACAAAAAAGAAAGCCAAAATGCTTTTTATGACCTAGCATCAGAAAGAACATACCATCCTTTATGCAGTATTTTATGTGACCTGATAAAATGTGGAAGACTACAAAAGAATATAAGTACTAGGAGGCAGATATTATCAGAGAACATCTTTAGGGTTGACTGCTACATTCTCCATGGACCTCTTCCAAGAAGAATGCCTCATAGGCCCTGGGTTAAGAAACCCTGTAAGAAAAGAGGACAAAATAATTAACAGTGCCTGGAGTAGCTAGAAAGCTTTTGCAAGAGATTAATCAGTGGGTAGAGTCAGCAGGTGGACAGTCTAAGAAGGTGAAACAGGAAAAGCACAAATACATGAAAAAGTCACCCTGTATTTGGAAAACCACAAGCAGCCCAAATGATTAAAGTATAGGGAGAAGAAAAGATATGAGTGTGGATCAGATAGCAGAAGACTTTAAAAGCCATGCCGAGGGCGGCAACTTTTATTGTTCATTGTGGAGACCCTGTGAAGTTATGTAAGGACCTGATTTACAAAACCCAATTTATATTTTATAAAGATCATTCTGGTCATAATTTGGAGACAAAGCACAGAGATCATTTGGGAAGCTATTATGCCAGTACAGAGACAGGAAATCATAATGATGTGATCAGGGGCATTAACAGTGGGAATGAAAGGAAGAGGTTGTTTCCAAGAAGTTGTTTGGAGGTAAAATGTTTAAGAATTGGCAATAGATTTGATGTAGGAAACAAAAGAAAATAATATATGAGTGAAGCTTATGACCTGTTGTTTTGGACAACTAGGGAAGTGAGGAGAGGCTCTGAGAGATGAAAAGTACAAATATGAGTTTAAGATGTCTTTGAAACATGCAGGTAGCATACATGGTAAGTATTTTCCAAAGCATATTTGCCAAAAACTAGACATGTAAAAACTTCAAAAAGTAAGTTTCCATGGTTAAAAGGGCTTAGGAAATAGTGTAAGCACTATGCCTTTGAAAAAAATTACAATTAACATCAATGTATTAAAGATCAAAGGAGTCTGATTGTTTTGTTTTCTCCAGTAGGGAGAACCATATATTTTCAAGGTAATGTTTCACAAACGTATTTGAAAATGGAGTCTTCCTATTGGGCAACCTCTGTTAACACACTGTAAATCTAGCTTTCTACATAGTAATTTAGTTTGTAACAATTTAGTTTGCCCAACTCACCTCTAAACGTCTAACAATGACACTCTAACAATGCAGTTAGCGTATTTTTTAGCTTCACATTAATCATAATGAAGTTTTCCAGAAAGAATTTTAATTTGAATTGACAAAGAAAATCAAACTTTTTATTTTTTTTTGTTTTTTCAGTATTTTCAGATTCATCCATCAGAACTAATACACCGTAAGTGTTTTTAAACTATGTAACAATTTTGTAACTTCAGCTACAAAATATATCCTAGATATAAAATTCACCAAACTTTAGTCTAATACAACAGTTATCTGTTGCTATATAACAAAGGTTTGTTCCCAAAGCACTGTCTCATGGTGAGGTTTTGAAATGGAAAAGCCATCATGGCCTCATGATGAGTGATATTTCAGCCAATGTTTTTCAAGAGAGTGCTGTTTGCAAGAGTCTGACAACAGGGTGACATCAAAGGCTTTTTTGGGGTTCTGAGACTCCATCTGTAAGCCAAGGAAAATTTTTAGGAAGGCTGACTGCAAAGCTGGAATTCCAAAATGGTTCCTGAAGCTAAAGAGGTATTTCTTCACTTGTAAATAAATGCAGACACCAAAAATTACCCCAGGGAAAATAATTTACTTCCAGCATATAGTGTTTTTTAAGCTTCAAGTTTCACATTATTACCTCAAGTTACTCAGTATATTACGTTGAAAAGCAACAGTGTTGTGGTCAAGAATATAGCTCTGGAGGAAAGTGTGATCTGGATGAATCCTAATCGTGCTCCTAATAGATATGGAACTCAGCAAGTAATGAAAACTCGTGCTTATTTTCTCATCTATAAGATGGAAGTAACAATACCTAGTACAAAGGAATTTGCAAGAATTAAAAGAACAACTCATATATGCCTTAAATTAATATAAGCTATTGTTATAAGAAAAAAGGCTAGTTCTCCCATAAAATGTAGATCAATCCAATACAAAAATATGTACATTTCAAAATGGTAATGAAATAAAGACAATAGCTTAGACTCAAATAGTGTTTTCAAGTAATTAAGCACTTCCACATTTCTTAGTCCTTTGATAATAAAACACACTTCTCTATAGAGAATCATGTTAGTGAATCTGTGTCCAGCGGCTGGTGGGAAAAGGGTAAGCACAGCAATCCAGGCAAGCTTGGGACCGACAGCCATTAGTGAGAAATAACAGATGGTGTCTCATTCTTTGCTATAGGCAAAGAGCCAAATGACATGACTAAATAGAAAGACAGCCTCAGAGGACTGCATTTGGGCTCCTACTGAGCATGGAGCCTGAAAGGCAGGGACATTTTTAATAACCTTTCTTTGACAAGCTTAAAGCCATTTAATGCCTAAACCTGTCACACACATCTAGCCAGGAGAACAGGCCTCCAGAGAAAACTCCACAGCACACGGTCTTACCTCCCTGTGAAAAAATAAAAATTGCACACACACATAAAAAGAAAACATTATACAGCAAGGTCACCAAATACGAACTTTCCATTTAAATAAAAACAGCCATTCCCTCTCTCAATGGTAACCTTCTAGACCTGCTCCCCATTCTGCATTAGATTAAATGTTGGGTTTCCAAACAGTCATTATTCAAATAAAACAATAGGGGGCTCATGCCTGTGTTAGCTGAAATTTCAGCTCAGTCTAATTAGAAGGAAATGCATTATAAATTATTATGTGCTGAAAATCTATACCAAAAAAAAAGGAAAGAAAATGAACTCATAATTCTTTACATATTAGGTTTCACTTTTTCATCAAGCCAAATGAAACAGCAAGTAACTGCATTTTTTTTAACACAGCTTTTAAAATGGAAAAAAATCAGTAATCATTTTGATTAAAAATATTTATTATTCCACTATTGTAATATTCAGCAGCAGTGAGTGAGTGATTCTGCAAAAAACATTCACTACAGCAAAATTATCTGATAAATTGTATTTGTTGTCCAACAAGTCAGCCAGTAAGAGCATTAGTGTGGACATGAGTTTAATTTTCCCTTGAGTCCATGGCTTCATTTTGTCCCAGCTGTTTCATTTTCTTCTCATCACTAATTCGTTTTATTATAATATATCTCCATGCCTTACTTTTCTATGGCCCTGTATAAATACGAGTACATTGGAGACACTTTCATGCTGAGTAGTGGTTTGGAAGTCTGCATTTAAATCTCACCTTAAATGTATATTTGTCAGAGGAAAGAAGACAGAAAAACATAATTTGAAAAATACCATTTTACCATACTTAACTTTATTATGTGACAAATAATTTGCAAGGGTTCCAGTGTGAAAAAATAATCTTTGTAAAAGCAGTCATAATATCTGTTTAGTTCTACAGACTAATTGAAGTAAATACATTAAATAGCTGCATTCATCACTATTTCTAGAAAGACCCAAAGAAACTGATGCATATTTTTTCTTTTGAATCTCTAATGCCAAAATAAAATCACAAACTGAAAATATGTGCTTACTTGTAAATTCAATAAGACTGTAAATTCCATGAAGGAAGAGTTTTTTTCTTGTTTACCACTACAATTTCTGTGATACATATGCATGGAAGGTGTTTAATGACTCTTTTTGCACATGTTATGACATTAGCAGCAAGAGATGAAAAGAACCATATCAGCACAGTAAAACAATTAGAGCAAGTTGAAAGACACTTTATTCTGGCCATATCAGAATAAGTTTGCAGCTGAAAAATGTGAGTCCTGATGTTGGAAAGGAAAAATATTGAAGCTCATTCTCTGATCAGTACAATTTCAAACATTCAACTTCTTTCCTCCAATTCTTACCTTATAAATGAAGCCCATGGTGTCTCTTCCACACTCCTACGTAACCCAGGACACCCATGGTTATGCTGGTACTCCCCCTTATGATGCCAGTCTTACTACTTTAATGAACCAGATGTCCACTCTGTTGATATCACTTCTCTCTTCTGTAACCGCTCCAAATTGTATTAACGTTGCTGCTTCTGGTGCAAGCTATATGGTAAATCTTCATAAAATGAGTGTCCAATAAATTCGTGGACTGCTTTTGTAGTCAGAAATACAAATGTTGTTTTGTAAATCATTCATTCACATTGCAAATCTTGAAGAAAAATTTTTAAGGTTTTTAAAGAGCTTGCAACCAAACTGGGTTATATATGCCCACCTGATTTTTCTGTAAATAAAATAAATATTCTAGCATTAACTTAAAACTTGCTATTCCAGTAAGATGCAATAACACATCCCATCCAAGGGGTGTCAAGACATACATGGCCTCTTAATGCTAAGAGCCTGGAAGGTAGCCCTCTCCATATCTACTATCTGTGTAAACTACTCAGCATCAAGAGTTACTTTATTTAAAATAAGATAAGACAAAAAATAAGTACAAAATATATGTTCCTTTCATGTCTCTTTCCTGACATTCAAAATCCTAGTTACCCCCTCTAGGCCTCTTTCAATATTTTTATATCAAAATGTGCTTTCTCTTTTGGGCCCCATAGTGTTTAAATCTATTGCTTATCTTAGTTCAACCTGATTTACAGTAATGTTTTCTCTCTCACTAAAGTGTTTGAAGTGCAGGCCAGACCTACGTGTATTTATCTTTATGTCTCTTGTTTTAATACAATGCCCAGACACAGTGCCTAAAAAGCATGTGTTTAATTGAGAGTGAAACATGAACCAGAGTCAATTGCCTTTTCTAGATTACAGAGAAACAAGGATTAGAACATGTTCAGCACACACCTCTGGTATCTGCTTAAAATGTATCAGGTTTATAGGTATGTTTTTCATATTTATTATTTACATACTGAATATTACAGCATCACTCTGACAGATAAAACATAACTGGCTTTACTCATGAAAGATAATATTTTTCTTCGGACTCTATCCTCATGTTCCTTTGGGAAAGAGCCCAAGTCCTTTTTATAGACTTGCATGAAATCTGAAGGAATACACAAATACACTAATGCAAACTATTAATTTTAATAAAACCTCATGGATGTGTGTTGTTTTACGGTTACAAAGCTAGTCCACATCAATTTTTCACCAGAATCCTTTACAGTAACTTATTTAATTAGCAAATACTTTTTCTTTCTTTCCTTTATTTTATTTATTTTTTTTTTATTGCAGCCTTTCTCCCTCTAAAGGCCTGGACTGGCTCCTCTCTCCCACTCAAGTGCTGGCTGCAGATCTTGGCTTGGCACACCCAGGCAGCACACTGCAGCCCTGAGGTGAGCTCAGGCTTGATACTCCCTCCCCAGCTGGAAGGCAGCAGAAGAAGGGGCCTTGGCAGTGGTTGTAGCAGAGGGTTGTTCCCCTCCCGCTGGAGACTCCCCTGGAATCTCTTGGGGCTCCACCTCCGAGATGCAGAACAGCTATCAATCAGTGTGATTGGTGTTATGAGGGAGGCGGGAGCTTGCCTGTTGACAAGGAAAGGTGGAAGGGGCCTTACAAAGGTGATCACCTGGTCTCTGCTCCTTAGGGCAGCTACAGCTTGGTGGAGGTGTGATTAAAGGACTCAGGGGCTTGCTCCTTTTCCAGTCTAAGGGCATCAAGGGCAGTAACCTACAGTAGTGATGAAGGGGCTTTCAGTTGCCGATGGAAGCTCCACCTCAGAGAAACAGAGTGGCTGCTACTGGGTATGTTCAGACAGGAGTTGAGGAGGTTGCATGGCTGGCCCTGCTTAGTGAAGCGGGGTGGAGTCACAGGTTCATAAGGACGAGAGACTGGGCTCATCTTATGGTAACTGAGTCAAGCGTGAGAAGAAAAGCCCTCAGGCCCTTTGTTTCTTCCCCCAGCTGAGGGTGCAGGGATGGAACTGCAGCCATGGCAATGGAAGAGGGGATGTCCATTCTGGGAGCTCCTCCCCAGGAAATCACAGAGCCACTGCCAGTGGGTATGCTCAGCCAGGGGTGGGACAGTTGTTCTGTGGTCCCTAGCCAGGGCACTGCCTAGTGAAGAGTGGGAGGTGGGGGTTCACAGGGAAGAGAGGTGTATGGTGGCCCTCTCTGTATGGTGGCTACAGTATTCTGGAGGTACCAGCATACTGCCCAGGTCCTTTGTTCCTTCCCCAGCTGAGGGTAGTAAGGTTGGCACCACCCAGCTGCAATAGCAGAGGGGTTGTGGGTTGTCTCAGGGATTTTTCTTCCTCGGGGAAATGCAGAGTCCCATCAACTGCAGTGTTCAGGCAGGGGCAGGGTGGTTGTGCTGGGGACCCAGGTAGAAAGGTACTGCCCAGTGAAGAGTACTGGGGGTGCTGACCCCATGAGAAACAGCCTGGCAACTTTTCATAAAGCAGCTATGCAGTGCTGCGGGTCCACATCAGTTCCCAGCTACTATACTTTTGACCGAGGCTGAGGGCAACAGGAATGAAGGCTGTAGAACAGTCAAAATGGCAGCCTGCTACCTTTGGAAGCTCCATCTCAGGAAGTCCAGGGCTGTCACCAGCCCAAGAGCCCAGGTCGGGGATGGATGGAGTCCCAGGTTGTGTGGCCCTGCCCAGTGAGAAGTAGTGGGGATGGGGACCTGCTTGGAAAATAGTCTGGCCACTTTTCTGTAAGGTGGCTGCTCTGTGCTGGAGGATCCACATTAGTTCCTAATCACTGTGCACCCTCCCAAGCATGAGGGCAATAGGAGTGATGGCTGCAGAGCAGAAAAAATGGCAGATTGCCTCTCCTTCCGGAAGCTCTGTCCCAGGGTAATGCAGAGCTGCTTCTGGCCTAAGACCTCAGAGAAGCTGGAGTGGCCTTGCTGGGGTCTTAGACTACTAGACCTTCCCTGTGAAGTGCAGTGGAAGTGAGGCCTGCAGTGCATAGCTGCTTAGCCCTTTGGATTCAGCCCCTTTCTGGGGGCGAGCAAGGAAGCCTGGCCTCCCCTATGGCTGCAGCTGTAGGCACTGGTGCTGGGTTGCCCAGAGATCCAGGGCCCCCAGGACTCTGCCCGTGCCTGAGCAGCAGCTTTGTCCAGTCTCCACATAGCTCCTGGTGTCAGTATGGAGGCCCCACTTTGGGCGTTCTTGGGGGATCTCCTGAACCCAGGGTTGCAAAGGTCCATGAAAGAAGTGTGAGTCCCCAAGGGCTCTCACTCACTCATCATTTCCCCATAGCTGGCGGGGGGTGTTCCCCTGACTCTGTGCCATTCCCAGTTGGTGGGCTGTTGTCCTCTCTCACTCTTCTGTGTCCTCTATGGGTCACATTGCTTTCCTGATGAATCTCAATGTGTCCACCTGGATATTCCAGTTGAAGAACTAATGTTTACTTGACACTTTTCCTCTCTTTCTGTGACAGTGGCATACACTAGCTGCTTCTATTGGGCCATGCAGCTGGCACAAACAACATTTTCTTTATACAATCTACCACTGATGGGCATCTAGGTTGATTCCATGTCTTTGCTATTGTGGATAGAATTGTGATAAACATCATCGAGTGATTTTTTTTTTCTTTTGGGTATATACCCAGTAATGGGATTTCTAGGCTGAAACGCCAATTGTAAGTTCTTTGAGGAATCTCCAAACTGCTTTCCACAGTGCCTGAACTCACTTACATTCTAACCGATAGTGTATAAGCATTCCTTTTTCTCTGCAATCTCACCAACATCTGTTATTTTTTGACATTTTCGTAATAGCCATTGTGAGTGGTATGAGATGGTATCCCACTGTGGTTGTGATAGGCATTTCTCTAATGATTAGTAATGTTGAGCATTTTTTTATGTTTTTGACCACTTGTATGTCTTCTATTTCATTTATTTATTTATTTATTTTTTGAGACAAAAATCTCACTCTGTTACCCAGGCTGGAGTGCAATGGAGCAATCTCGGCTCACTGCAACCTCCACCTCCCAGGTTCAAGCAATTCTCCTGCCTCAGCCTCCTGAGTAGCTGGGACTACAAGTGTGTGTCACCACACCCAGCTAATTTTTGCATTTTTAGTAGGGACGGGGTTTCATCATGTTGGCCACGAGGGTCTAGATCTCTTGACCTCATGATCCACCTGCTTCAACCTCCTAAAGTGCGGAGATTACAGGCGTGAGCAACCGTGGCCATATGTCTTCTTTTGAGAAGTGTCTATGAATGTCCTTAATCCATTTTCTAATGGAGTTATTTGTTGTTTGCTCACTGAATTCTTCAAGTCCCTTAAATAATTGTCAGGTTCATAGTTTGTGAGTATTTTTTCTCATTCTGTAGGGTGTCAGTTTACTCTGCTGATGGATGATTTTGCTGTAAACTAGGAGTTCTTTAGTTTAATTAGGTCCCACTTGTTAATTTTTGTTTTTGTTTTCATTGTTTCTGAGGGCTTGAAAATAAAACCACACATCTACAACCATCTGACCTTTGACAAAGTCGCCAAAAAAAAGAGATATGGAAAAGTGACTCCCTATTCAATAAATGGTGCTGACATAACTGGTTAGCCATATACAGTGGAATGAAAGTGGACCCTTCCCTTTAACCATGTGCAAAAGTAAGTCAAGATGTTTTATTTGTTTACCCTTGTGATTATTCTTCTATTCTTTAGCATCACGAGTTGTTAAGCATGGATCAAATGGAACTCTGTGGATATTTATTAGTCTCACTTTTTAAATCTTTGTTTTGTGTCATATTAATAACATACTTAGGATAGATTATACAGCAGTTCTTAATATGCTTCCTGGACAGCTGGTATGTTGAAGGCTGAAGGTGCCTCGAAAGTTCAAATAAGAGGCTCTAGGAGTTCTTTAATTACTAAATTTCACCAAGTTGGTCATAAAATATCAGTATGATTCAGAGGAAGTACATAAGAGACAAATCATTACAGTTTTGTGTAAAATTGTGAGAGTTGTTTAACCTCTTTCACCTTCAATTCCTCATGGGTAAAATACTATTAATAATACCCACTATGCAGGTTTGAAATGAGGACAAAACCTAGAGTTAGTCAGACACTCCAAGATAGTAGAAAAATGGGCTTTTCTCATGACACAAGGTAACAGATATTTTCCCCTTAACTTCTCATCCACATGCAACTGTTCTACCTTTTATTCTTTTTAGAGTGATTGCAAGTATTTTGGGAAATATCAAGGATATTGTTTCAGTCTAAACGTTGGGGATCGCAGGTAAGACAACTGCAGCAATCCTAATTTGAGGTCAGCATAAATTGCTAATATATAAAAGTTATTATGGATTATCGCACACTTAAAAGAATTCCAAAAACTGTTCTTGGGGGATCCTTCAGCTAAATGATCGAATTTGTTAAAATCAGCACTGCTTTTTCATTGAGCATGAGTTTTGGAATTTGACCTCCTAGTTTAAATTTCACCTTGTCTATGTACAAGCTTCATGCTAACCTACTTAACCTCTCTGAGCCTCAACTAACTTCTCTGTCTCTGTCTCTGTCTCTGTCTCTGTCTCTGTCTCTCTCTCTCTCTCTCTGTGTGTGTGTGTGTGTGAGTGTGTGTGTGTGTGTGTGTGTGTTTATGTGTGAAATAGAGATAATGGTTCCTACTTCACAGGATTTTTACGATGATTAAATATGATAATACATATTGATACTCGGTACATTTCCTGGGACAAAGAAAAACTCAGTAAATGCTAACCATTGATGCCCAAAGACATACGTTGTTGCTGAGGACAAAGGGCTCTTTGTATCCCGTTACCTGGCTCATTTTTTCGTAAGTAAACAGTCTACCATTCTCCCTTTTCCCTTTTCACTAGATGAATAACTCTCAAATAGATCCTTGAGTATTACGGGATTTTGAAGTGTATTTATGGTACAGTTTAGAAAATGATATTGATTTTACTTGTAGCGCATATTAAAAGGGTTCTCAAACAAAATAAATCTGTCTCTCACTCCATCTGACTATTCTTCTGGAAGGAGGTAAAACTATATTGTTAATTAGACATAATTCAAGTGTCTTCTCTATGGTAAATATGTCCTGTTAAATGTCTTAAAATGATGTATTTCTTCACCTTTGATGACATTGTGCTTTGGAAGTTTATTCCAGATGGTCTCTGGAATTGATTTATTACAGTTTACATGTTAGGAAATATATTTCAAAGCATTGCTGTCCAAAACTTCTATGTCAAATGAGTGGGGACTGGGCTGAGTCCCTGGGTGTTTTTGTAAGAATCAGCCACCATTACTGAGCAAGACTTCATCAGAGAAACTCTGGCATGTTCAATCAATGAAACACAAAGCTTCCATGGGTAAGTTAGAAGTGTTCTGCGTAGAATGCTATTTATAATATTAGCCAGGTCTCACTCATGCAAAACTGTAACTAGACTATGTCCTCAAATCCATAGCAAATAAACAATCAGTTATCGTTATCAGGAGTGTATCTTTCATTACATAATTAGCATTGCTTATCTTCAATTTCATAAGCAGAACTTTGTTAAACTAATGAAGAAGTTGAGATAATCAAACACAAATGTTTTCATACTTTTCATTCTATAATTTATTACTAGAAACAGGATGGGTTAGAGTTAAACACTCAAGGACTCATCCAAGTCCCCACTCAGAAATTTAACATAGGAGCTTTGGATGGAACTGCTTTGAAATAGTATTTTCTAATCTATGAACTACAAAATATATATACATTTTAAAGCCTCTATTTCCCAACACCAAGTACCTTTCCCGGAAGGTAACACTGTTCACACTAATAGCTTCTTATATATTTTTTCAGAAAAATGCATATCTTAGCATACACATATATGCCTTTAGTTGGAAAGAACAATATTATATAGAACATTATATCACGCTTTTTTTCCACTAATAAGTTATGAGAGAGATCATCCATATCAGCACAAACATATTGGCCTCATTCTTTGTTAAGGTTATTTATTCCCTAATCTGTTTTATTCTATTTTAGGGTTATATCAAGGTATATTTAATAAGTTGCAGGTAGGGACCTTGTAATTTCATTATTTTAATTTTAAAACAATGTGTTCCCAATAATTTCTTAACACTTAACTAACTCTTGGTATATTTCCTTATTCTTCTGAAGTACATCCTCCAGTAGTATCCTAAGAAGGGATATAGGACAAAAAATTGTCTTCTTTTCTCACTTGATGGAAATATCTTCATTACACCATTATATTTGGTTGATAGTGTGGCTGGGTAAATTGGCAATCTTAACGAACACCCAAAGTGTGTTGGCTTAAAATAAAACCATTTATTACATGATTCTGTTATTCAGCAATTTGGGCTGATATCAGTGGGTGGGTCCCTTTGGTCTTGAAAGATCTAGGCTTTTTTACCATAGTCAGCTGGAGGCCAGCTAGTGGATAGAAGATCTAAATGGCCTCATTTGTATGACCTAGACCTTGGTTGGGACAGCTAACATAAATGGACTTTCTTTCCACATTGTTCTTTATCCTCGTGCAGCAAGTTACCCATCTAGTGGAGGTCACAGAGTCCCCAAATTCCACTTTTCTTGCATTATAGTGGCTAATTTACTATCAGCTGAAGCAAGTCACATGGCTAATCCCAGAGTCAGAGTGAGAGGGCACTCAAAGTTACATGACAGTGGGGCATGAATTCAAGGAGGAAAAGAATGTATGATTGTTTTCCCAATCTATCACATTATACAGTCTGGTCACAAACATTCTATATTATTTTATTCTATATAAAATATGTCAATCCCATTCTAGAATCCCCAAAATGCCATTCTATTGCAGCATCAGGCTTGAAGTTCAAAGTCTCCTGACTTAGACAGTGTGTGGTATAACTCCTCAGAAGTCGCTTCTCTTGATGTACGTGAACTAAAAATTACAATTTGTCTGATCCCCACAAACCTAAGTGGCAATGGTAGAAAATGGAAATCAACATTCCTATTCCAGTGGGAGGCACATAGTATCCCTTCATTACCATTCTGAAGTCTTGTAGAGCATGAGTTGACAGGTTGCCCTACACCCAGGCCTGGAAATATTCTTTGAATAGGAGTCATTTTGTTCCTATTGAGTGGCTCCTCAGTACACTGCTCCTTACCACTTCCTCTGAATAACTTCTCTGGTTCATTCTTCTCCACATCTCTTGACTCTGAGCTCTGGGCTCCTTGCCCTCTGAGAAGTCTTTTCTTTTCCATAAAAAATAGATACCGTTTACATTTGTGTTACTTTTTTATTCTGTTTCCTTACAATTAAAATTTGGAGGTCTGAAGGCCTTTTGCAATTTAAGCAATCTCATTTACTTTTAATTCAAGATGGTGCTGATACACCTGTCTTTAGAACATTATGAACTTCCCATGTTTTCTACGTCTGCTCTATGTCCCAAAAGCCACATCTGTCCTTCTTTTTGTGACATGATCTTTGTGCTTTTGGCACTTCAGATTGCTGCAGGACAATGCCCTTCATATTCTTAGACGTCTTCTCATCTGGCTAAGAAGGTCTTTTGAATATTATATTAAATATCACAAAGATAATAGTAAATGATTTTATAGCCACATCTTATTTGATCTTTGTTCCCAGGCCTCATTTCGTTTAGAGAATCTTTTTGTAACCAAATGATTGGCAAAGATAAACATTTTTTCCAACCCAGCAAGTCCTGTTCTCTATATACTGTAATAAATTCTGACAAAAAAAACTAAGCAGTTTCTTCTTTAGTTCAGCTCCCTATTCTCGTATTTTATCATAAGCAATGAAAAGAAGAAATGACACTTTTACATTTTTGCCTTTGCAAAGTCCAGACTTTTATTAGGTACATTTTCCACCCTTCAACATTCTTTCAGTTTGTTATAAAAGACCACAGTTACAATTTCCTCACACATGTACTGCTTCTGGGACAGTCTGATCACTATTTTTCCATACTTTACTGTGTCACTACACTGCATTTCCAGTCTCTACCCATCCACCCATCAAAAAATCAATGCAATATGTTTTAACTTTTCTCATGGCAATGCTTCATTTCCAGTTTTCATTTATACATGATTTATTTCTATTATGCAAAAAGCTACCTTAAGCTATGGCATTAAACAACACCATTGGGTCAGGCATGATAGCTCAATACTGGGATACCTGTAATCCTAGTACTTTGGGAAGCCAGAGCAGGTGGGTCACTTGAGACCAGGAGTTTAAGACCAGTCTGACCAACATGGTGAAACTCTGTCTTTACTGAAAATACAAAAATGAGCCAGGTGTGGTTGTTTATGCCTGTACTCCCAGCTACATGGGTGACTGAGACAAAAGAGTAACTTAAACGTAGCAGGTGGAGGTTGCAGTGAGCCAAGATCTGCCCTCCAGCATGGACGACAGTGGTAGACTCTGCCTCAAACAAAAACAAAAACACAACAAAATAAAAAACAAACAGTATAGCTCTAAATTCTGTGAGTCTGCGGCATAACTTAGTCTAGGATTTCCTAGTGGGTTTTCACATGCATTGCAGATTATGAGCTTCATGATGAGAGAAATTATGCTTCACATTATTGAATCTCCAGTTTCCAGTATGCTATATTGAACATATCACATACTCATTGAATGTTTGCTGCATGAAGAAATAAAGGAAAATTAATTTTTCATACTAGATAAGAGGGTAATTTTGAGTAGACGGGTGTTTGTTCTTTTTAATAGCATGTACCAGATCAAAACTCAAATGCCTGAAGTAAATTGGTAGATAATACAAATGAGTGACTCAAAACAGGTCTAAGACAAACAAAACAAATCTATAGGGAGAGGTGGTTCACAGGTCACTAGTTTGAACTAACAGATAAACCTTAAACTGCCAAAGTTAATCCATGGTTCAAATATTTAGCCCCTAATCCAGAGATCTTATAGCATATCATAAATATTTTCCTCACTGCATTTTCACAAAAGAGGATAATTTAGAAACAACTTTCTCTGAATACAAGGAATTATAGAACCAATAGCAACAATATCTAATATTAGAAATGATTTTCTTTGTTTCAGTTACCATGCTAATAGCCCCTCATTTAATCTTACGAGGTAGGTATTATTGTTTTTTGCACTTTCAGATGAAGAAACTGAGTTAAATAAGTTGGCCAAAATGTGGTTATCAGTATTAAGATTTAAAGCCAGATTTAGCCAACTGCACAATTGAAGCTGTAAAAAAAAAAAAATACCATATGATCCCAACTCTCAAGTCCTCATAGATATCTCTCCCACTTTCTAATCCAAACCTGCCCAGGCAATATGAAATTTTTAGATACAGTACTCAAACACATCGTGATTCTCTTAGTCTCACAATATACGGGGAATGATGGCCTATTTTATAAGTAGATTTTAAGGATGTTTTTTAATTATATAAAATGTTTTGATAATGTGAGTGATTCTGAGTGAATAAACACTAAGAATATATATTCTTATTTACAACTGAATCCAGATATTTGAAATAATTTTGTAATATAAAATGTCACTTGTTTTGAATACATAGTTACAGAATTTTTAGTGATCAGATTTTTCTACTACTTTCTGTTTTTCTAAAAAATTAGCTAAATAACCTATCAGTTGCTCTTTTTCTGAGATGTAATGAAAAATTACTTTCATGGAGGTCTACAAAACATTTCCTTCTGCACCTACTTTAAATGGAAGTCAATGTTCAAATTGATGTCCCTTGGTGATACAAAATTACTATCATCAAAGATTTAATGATCTTACCACACTTACCAAATCAACCCTCAATTTTTAAAAAGTCTAATAAAAATACCTCATAGGGCTGGGCCTGTAATCTCAACTCTTTTGTAGGCCAAGGCAGGAGGATCACAAGTTCAGGAGTTCAAGACCAGCCTGGCCAAAATAGTGAAACCCTGTCTCTATTAAAAATACAAAAAATTAGCAGGGTGTGGTGGCTGGCACCTGTAATCCCAGCTACTTTGGAGGCTGAGACAGGAGAATCGCTTGAATCCAGGAAGCAGAGGTTACAGTGAGTCGAGATAGCACCACTGCCCTCCAGCCCAGGCAACAGTGTGAGACTCCAAAAAAAAAAAAAAACCTCATAACCTGAAAAATGCAAATATACTATTGGACACTTAATAAAAGCATTATAATAAGGGCAAACCCTGGAGATGAATAGGCAGCAAAGCCATGGATGTGGAACCCAAACTCAACAATGGAGAGTCCATACTGGGTGGAATGTTCATTGCCTTGGCCAGAAATATTGGCAGGAAAAATAATGACTGTTATGAGGAAAGTCTAACCCTGGGAGAGAATTTTCCAAGGGCTTATGCCAAGGTCTATAATGTTGCTATTATTTTCTGTATAAATATATGTTCTTTAAAATGGACCTAGGGTGATTTGATATGAAGACCTGATTCATTAGCAATATCCAATAAATAACAGCTGTGACATGAACCCTCACACAGCATCTAAATCGTGAACCACATTTTACTTGCAGCATTGGCTCTAACTAGAAGTGTCAAGTTATTAGTTTTGAGATTTTATAGACTAGTTTTAGTAGATTCAATAAGCTGAGGGATATATGGTAGTATTGGAATACCCTTATGGAACTTTCCCTAACTGAAGATAATTCCAGGAACTACATATTATAATTCCTGTATTGGGGCATAAGTATATATTTTGACAGAGAAAGAGAGAGTATCTGGCTAAGGATTTATTTATTGATACAGTTAAGGAATATTTATTGAATTACAAATATTCCAGGCCCTGTTTTAAGCCCTGGAGAGACAAATGCCAAACAAGAAAGACAAGCCATCTCTGTTCTTGTGGAGATAATATCCTAGTGGAAGGAGTTAGAAGACATTCAACGAAAGCAATAAATGAATACTTTCTTATGTGTTAAGTGAAAACAAAATGAAACAGAAAATGTGATAGAAAGGAACTGCTCAAGGGCTATGGATATCTGATTTCCAGAAACTCCAGTTTAGGTAAAGACTGTGCTGAGACCAAATGTCAAGAAAAAGTCAGACAATGGGTACAAAAATATAATTAGAATCAATAAGATCTAGTATTGAAGAGCAATACAGAGTGACTATAGTCAACAGTATTTTATTGTACATTTTAAAATAACTAAAACTATAATTGGATTGTTTGTAATATAAAGGATAAATGCTTGAGGTGATGGATACCCCATTTACCCTGATACGATAATTACACATTGTATGCCTGTAACAAAATATCTTATGTGCCCCATAAATACATACACCTACTATATACCCACAAATATTAAAAGTTACAAGTTATTAAAAATTATTTTTAAAAAAGAAAAGAAAGAGCTGGACATACCAAAAGCTGGCTGCATAAAATATGTTTACTTCGTTTTGATCCACCTATGGTTTTGTGTTTGCCCTTTACCTACTTTTTCCCCATGTAATCAGGTCTGATTCTCTAGGTCTAAATCTTGAAAACTCACACACAATGCATAGGTAACTGCCTGACTGTGTGAGCTGATAATATTTAAGTTACATTCTTTTGGAAGTAAGATACCTTGCCTTAGAACTATTTTAAGCTTATAATGGATATAAACATTATAGAAAATATGGAATAGGTTCTCTAAGAGGTTGAAAATTAATGCCATTTTACCCCAGGGAAACCAAATGAGTTGTAAATCCATGTTTTGCTTCTTTAAATAGACTGTGTATGGTATTAAAAAATTTTTAATCCAAAGAAAAAATAAATTTTAATTTGAAAAAAATGAGAATATGAATACTTTTAATAATTGAATTTGATTTTGTTATTCACAGCTACATTATATATTTCTGAACTGTGAAGTAGGGTTTTTGTCAGCCTAATATTGTATATTCTTAGTTGATAAAACAGATTCGGGATTCAGATTTGTGTCTCAAAATATTACTCTGAATTATACAACCTTGCTAGTCATTAACAAAGTTGAAATTCCTGCCCAAATAGTTATTAGAGAAATAATTAAATCATGAAAAATTAGGATGTTCTAAAATTCCCAGAACTTACCATGGAAAGTATAATGAATAGAAGATACTTTTATTAATTATTCATAGGGTTTTCTATAATGACTGAGGAATCAGTATACTTAGAAATTAAAACTTTTTCTATTTCTGGTTTCTATAATTTTGTCACCGACATTTTCTGCAGCATTCATTATTTTACCGAAAGTTCTCTTCCTGCTTGTTTGCCAGGTATATGAAATTAAACTTAATAATTTGACATCCTGACTTCCTTTATAATAAATAAAATAAGAAAAGTGACATTATTTTGTAATCATTAAGCCATTCTAGGTTTTGTAGCAAAGTTCTTTGTGGACTATAACTCTGTTAGACTAGAGTGGACTGGGTCTTATTCTGTACCTTCACTCATTTAAAAAATTTTTCCGCATTCTTGTATAGTGTTTTCAGATAGACAGAGTTTGTAAAGGTAAAAATGAAATTTTTCAGATTCCCTGACAGCCAGAGTTCTAGATATGATATTGATTCTGCCAATCAAGTGAACCCTGAAAAATGGTAAAGACCTGAAGTATTCATTTTACTGTTGAAGACCCAGCCAGTGGATTACAGATCTGAAGCCAACATTTCTTTCAGGTTCTTCTTGACTTTTATACTAATGATAAGCAATGATTTCCTGGAGACAATGATGTGGTACTCATAACAGCTTTCTGATTGGATTATGAATAAGATAATATGATATTAGACCCAGTAATTAGTATGTCACTTTCCAGTTCCTCAGCTTCCTGATTGTAAAAGACAGCTGTCCCTTCATAAGCTAGTTTTGCAGTTTATTCTGGGAGTCCTTCCTAGAGCACCAAAGCTAAAGCTTGGCTCCTCCAGCCTTTCTAGTGATTTTACAAGTACCCAACAGGCTGTATCAAATCTCTTTCAGTTCAAAGACCAACTAGAGTTAGGTTTCCAATTTGGGTTAAGATGAAAGATGGAAGCCCTAATTAAATTTGTTACTTCCAACTGCATTCAATATTCCTGAACTTTTTATGGATGAAATCAGAGATTACATGTCAAAGTTGGTAGATGTTTATTATTTTAAGGGTAGAAAAATATTTTATTTTCAATGAATTATTTTTTCTTTCTTTTCTATTAAACTGTGAGAAAGATCACTTTATAAGTCTCCCAGTTAAATTCCTATTCAATATCTTCAACTCAGTCTTGGATTTTGGTGGAGTTGTTCAAATTTCAGACTGACATGTTAAAAATTCTCCTTGAAAAAATGTGTTGTAGACTTTGTGTTAAAAAGGAGCTCTCAATTCTCCTCTCA
Organism: Cheracebus regulus; assembly: GCA_963574635.1. NCBI lineage: Eukaryota > Metazoa > Chordata > Mammalia > Primates > Pitheciidae > Cheracebus > Cheracebus regulus. Next base: position 23,261 of record CAUYQU010057997.1, read on the forward strand.
TGTCAGGAAAAAATTTCTTTCTCTTTCCAAAGGGAAATGTATACATATAGATATTTGAATTTGAATATCTAGATAACAGATGAAGGTTGGGCCTTATTTACTACTTACTGGTACCCACGTGTATGCTATGCTGCTATATGGGAAAACTAACTCCTCTTTCTTTAGAGCAGACCCAACCATCTCATTCTTTGCTTCTCATTTCTTCTCTGAATGCTATGCTACTTTCATTTCCTCTGGCTCAGAGAACAGCTAAGAGTAAGTTTTCAATTTGAGCTAAAATGAAGGTGGGTACTCTATCTAGATCTCAAATCTAAGGTGACTTTCCAACAGAGCTTCATCAGAATACCAGTTATATCAGGTACTTGACAAGCTAACTGAAACAACCCCTATACTGCTATTGTTTAATGCACGGTTTTCTGTGGAACTTTTTGGAACATAGACAAGGCAATATTTAGTTGTTCTTGAGTTACTGATGATCATATCACCAAACACTTGACCTTGGTTCCTAGACTGAGGAGTGGAGAATAGAGCTTTTTCATTGTTCCATTAGTAATCTGGTAGTTACATGGATATCTGGCAGCTCAAAACTTGAACTACAAATGGAAAGTAATGATCGTGCTGTGCCGAGAGATATATAAATTCCTACTTAACAAGATAATATTTGCATGAATCCTTGACCTAGTTGCTTAAAGATAGTTTTAGAAGTGTCAGGTATTCTTAAATCACAAAGGAGTTAGCAAAGCAAGTATAGAAATAACTAAGACTCCATCACTTCTTGAAAAAAAAATGTTCTATTGAGTTCTCATTATTTTTAATACTATTTTCCACGTAAAATAGATAATGAGTTTTCATTTTAAGGTGCTATATCATTGTGAAAACAAGTTTCCCCACTGCTTAATAAACTGTGGTGCACACCTGGTCAGCCAAGTACATTTTTATCAACTATAAACAAAACAAAACAGAATGCTGTTCTGTTTCACATTGTAAACAAATGCTAACATGCTAAAGTCTTTTTTAAAACATGAGTAATTTTGGTCTACCATCCAAAGTCAGATGCTGTTTTAAAATATGTTATAAATGCACATACGTAAACACACATACACAACAAGATTCAACTTTTGTAGATGGGAGACCTCTTCATCGACTATATGACTGACTGCATATTTTACAATGGGTTGTGCAATGACAATCTGAGTGAGAATCTTGACCTATTTCATTTGGTTAATTCATCTGGATTCTAACTCGGCTATAAACACTTTAAAAGCAGGTATCAATTTTATTCCTTCCACTTAATACAAAGCTTGCCCAAAATTAATTTCAATGAGATTCTGTGGAATGAACTGTCAATTTAATTTCCATCTATGTCAATGGCTTAAGGAGCTCTAGCCACATGCTTCTCAAACTAATGTAAATATGATTGCCTGAAGGGTTTGTTTAAATTCAGATTCTGATTCAGGAGATCTAGAGTTAAGTCCAAGATTCTGCAATTCTAATCAATTCCCAGAAGATTTAAATGCTGCTAACCCTGGAACCATATTTTCAGAAACAAAAGTCTAACTCACTCATAAGAGTCTTATTTCTGTGAGCCAATGCCACATAGTGATTAAGACAATGAATTATGGTTAGAGAAACATTAGCTCAAATTCTATCTCCTATACTTATTAGTTGAGTAAACACAGGAAAAAATAACCTTTCTGTGCTTTAATTTCTTTATATATAAATGCTGACAATAGCGGTATATTTTATATAGCTGTCATGATATTTAAATGAAATACTATAGAAAAGTACTGGCAGAGTGCCTGGCATATGGCAAGCACTCAATAAATGGTAGTTACATATTTATCTATTCTCCTATTTTTTTTTCTTCTTTCAATTCCTGAGATAATACTTTCAAAGAACTTGTTGTAGGCTAAGTGAATTTAAACCTCAAGCCTAAACTTGCCAAGTTGAATTCTCTCAGGCTCTTTCAGAAATTGACAGCAAATGCAGGAAACCCAGAGTTGTCAGGTAGGACTGAGTGAGAAAGCAAAACTAATGAAAAACAAAGGGACTTAGAGACACCAGATAGTAATGTGGGGATTACTGAAAAAGACAATTTTTCCATAAGATAAAGAATTTAAAAAGGGTTAAAGAAAAGCAAATAAAGAGCCAATGTATTTGATGGGGAAGCATGAAAACCTGCAGAAAATAAAAAATGATATTCAAAATGCTTTTATTTGCCATGTCTTAGGTCGTCACATCCTGAGACAAAGATGCATACTAAGTGGTTTAGTAAGGCGGTGCTCTTGAGGAAAACCAGCAAGAGAGTGTGAGCAGCTGAGTAGGAATCCCAGCAAGGGTGAGCTTTCAAGCAAAGCATCTCAGAGGGAAACTTCAAAAGAACATTCAGGAAATCCCTGGAATATAAGTTTTCCTTCAGTTTGTCCTGAGTTGAGGAAAGGGAGCTGAATTTTTACTCATTGGTTACAAGCACCCCAGAGAATTGGGGAAGACATAAATTGAAAACCCTATACTCTTCTTGTTCTTTACAAATGCTGGCAGGGCAGTTCCCGGTACCTGAAAGCAATCTTGCAAAAAGAGTCACAGGCCTTCAAGGTTCAAAGCCAAACCCTACGGAAAGAAAAGAGACTTAACGACACAAAAATGAAGGATGCTAGATTACTAAATATCAAATTACTAGAGAAACTTTATTGTTTACATTTCCCAGGACAAGTGTTAACAATGAAAGAAATGATTTGTGTGTGACTCTTTCCATGCCTACAGCTTCTTATTGTGAGATACTGCATGGAAATATCAATGTTCCCAGCAAGTCAGGCTTATTTTTCAACATGAACTTTTTATTTCATTTTATTTTTGTTTCTTTTTTTCTTTTCTTTTCTTTTCTTTTTTTTTTTTTTTAACTTACTCTTCAGCAGCAGAGCCAGGGAAAGCAAGCAAGATGACAGAAGTGTTAGTAAGCACTAACAGCATAAATAGAAATTGGAACAAAGACCAGCTATAAGCAAGTTGCTTAAAACTTAGTGTTGTAGACTAGAGAGAAGAGCGTCCAAAAACCATATGTCACAAAAAACAAAGTATTATACTAAAAATATGGTTAACCTATATGACTAAAAAGTTGTTTGCCCCTTTTGTTTGCATTCTCACTTTCTGAAATGAATAAGCCATCATGAAAGATGTAGAACTAAATTAATACTATAATTAATGATGTCCAAAATAGCTAGGCAAATATATGTTTCATAACTAGACTGCCAGAAATTTAGGGGTTGAACACGGAAAGAAGTGTCTTAGGGTAAAAATAAACTAAAATGTTCTGTTAATTCAGAACTCAGATCTAGTGCCATATTTCACATTGCACGCAAATTGAATCTAAAGAGAAAAACTAAAAATACTTGAATATATTTTCTGTATTTGTTACCAAAAATACTGAAATTGGAAGAAAGGAGGATTACCTTTTCCAGGAATGAGAAATATAGAAAATTTTCTTCTGAAATGTTGGAAGTTTAGTTATATGAGGCAAGTTTTAGATTAATCCTTAAATAGCTGAAGCTTAATAAATCAATGAACCAAAGTATATAAAATTAGTTTTCTCAAATAAAATATTTTATATACAGTTGGACAAAATATTAATTATAAAAAATGATTGACAGAAGTAACTGACTCTTTTTAGGGTTCTTTAAGTAGTCTAGAAAAAAAAAGTTACTTCAGAGCCGGGCATGGTGGCTCACGCCTGTAATCCCAGCACTTTGGGAGGTCGAGGCAGGCAGATCACGAGGTCAAGAGATCGAGACCATCCTGGTCAACATGGTGAAACCCCGTCTCTACTAAAAATACAAAAAAAATAGCTGGGTGTGGTGGCATGTGCCTGTAGTCCCAGCTATGCGGGAGGCTGAGGCAGAAGAATTGCTTGAACCCAGGAGGCGGAGATTGCAGTGAGGCAAGATCGTGCCACTGCACTCCAGCCTGGCACCTGGTGACAGAGTGAGGCTCTGTCTCAAAACAACAACAGCAACAACAACAAAAAAGTACTCCAAAATAGCACCAAAATCTTAAAATAGGAAAAAATTTAACAAGAAGTATTCAGAAACTATGTGGAATAAATAACATAACATAAAAGACAAAATAAATACATAACACAAAGAAGATAAAAATCTCTGAATAAAAAGAAAATTTTTCTAGATGGGAAGACTCACAAATGCCACAAACTAAGATGTAAATTCAACAACACGCAATGAGACAGCCATTACATTTTTAGATGGAATTTGGTATGCAAATTCTAAATTCCACCTGGAGTCAGAAAATAGAGTAACTAAAAAATATCTGGTAAAAAAAAAATAGTGCAAGGAATATTTTCTTACCAGATATCAAGTCATATTCTAAGCATACAAAAATGAAAACAGAATGGTATTAGTGAAGAAAAAGATTAGTCAAACAGAAGGAAGAGTCTACAAACTTTTGGATGAGAATGTTGGTATTTAAAAAGTTAGTCCTTAGAAAACAACACAGGAACAGAAAACCAAATATCACATGTTCTCACTTATAAGTGGAAACTAAATAATGGGAACACATGGAGAGAAAGAGTAGAACAACAAGTGAGGCCTACTTGAGGGAGGAGGGAATGAGGAGGGAAAGAATTGAAAAAAAAAAAAAAAAGAACCAAATCATTGGGTAATATGCTTAGTACCTGGGTGACAAAATAATCTGTACACCAAATCCCTGAGTCACAAATTTACCTATATAACAAACCTTTACATGTGCCCCTCAAACTAAAATAAAAGTTAAAATGTTAAAAAAAAGTTAGCATTGCAATCCAGAGGAAAACTATTTAATATCTTCATTTGTACCCACTACAGGCAAAAATAAATCCCAGGTGGATTAAAGATAAACTTTAAATAAATTAAATATAAAGTTCAAATATATGCGTACATAAGATGAATGGATAAAGAAAATGTGGTATGTATTCACCAAGGAATACTATTCAGGCTTTAAAATCAAGGCAATATTATTATTTGCTATGACATGGATGAACCACCATTTAATCTCTGTTTCTACTATTTGGATCATGGTGGCAGATCCCTTATGAATGACGTGATGCTGTTCTCGCAGTAATAAGTGAGTTTTCACTCTGAGTTCACATGACGTTTGGTTGTTTAAAAGAGCCTGGCAACTCCTCCCTCTTTCTATTTCCCACCTCTCGCCATATGACCTGCTGGCTTCCCTTCGCCATCCACCATGATTATAACTTTCTTAGGCCCTCACCAGAAGCAGATGCCAGCACTATGCTTTGTGTATAGCTTACAGAGCTGTGAGCAAAATAAACCTCTTTTCTTTATAATTTATGAAGCCTTGGATATTCCTGTATAGCAATGCAAGCAGACGAACACATACACCATAAACGTATATGATTTTTAGTTGCCAATTAAAATATAATAAATAAAATGATGTCTGGAAAAAGATACACATGGCAACATTTTAATATCAATAAAAAGAAACTAAATGCTCTTAAAATGAGAATGATATACTCTAAATATATATATTATTATTTATATAATGACATATATAGTATATTTAATGATCTAGCCACGTAACAGCATAATATACAGCTATTAGAAAGACAAAGTTAGATATAGGCAAAGCTTTAAATACTTTCAAGATATGTAATTAAATGAGTAAACAAATTACTGAACAATATGTATAACAAAGAGTTTTTAAACAATCTCCTCTGCTTAAAAGGATATATACCTAATTGTTATAAGTAATTACCTCTGAAAAATGAAAAGAAGTTGGGTGTAGGTAATAGCAGCAGTAGGAAGAGGAATTCCACTATGTTTGCTCTTTATATGACCTTAAATTATTTTTGAAATTTTAAAAAATAAAGATATTAAGAATACCTCGAGTTATGAAAGACAGAGATGTGCATTAAGTCACTATGAGAGCTGCCAGCCTCTGAAATTTCTCGCATGGCCACACTCTGAGATCCTGAGTTGGAGACTACAAAGTACAGCAGGAATGAGAAAGTGAGTCTACAAAGATGACAGTCAGCCAAGGCCAGCACAAGCAAAAATGTAAACTATCTTTCAGACACATATGGCATTCCCATTATAAGTGCTTTTTCAGCCAAAAGTAATAAATTTCATTTTAAACTAAAAAACAAAGAAGAAAGGATAACAGTAATCTTTGCAAAATGTACATGATAAAATGTGATCACTCTGGCATAATATACAGAATGCATTTTATATAAAAAGGAAAATGTGGAACTAATATAAATAAATCATGTTTTATAAGTTATTTCCAATTGACTGCTTCATATGGATCTACCATATGAGCCTGTACTTATACGTTATAAACATGAAAAATAACTGAATCAGTAGGAGGGATTTCTTTCTTCAGTAAAAGAACCATATGCCAGCTAAAAATTAAAATAATCACATCTACCTATGTTATTCTGAAATCCTGTCCCTGCTCAGTAACAGAACTGTAGTGGAACCATATCATCAACTTAACAATGGCATAGGATAGTCTTTACTTATGATGTAAATCAATAAGACAGCTAAATAGAGGCACTTTCTATTACTGGTTTGACCAACTAACAATCTGTTCACACAAATAAATATGCCTAATGAAAATTAGAGGCAGCCTATGGTAAATATGTGCTGTACATGTCCCTAATCTTTCATCCCAGTGGAGCTGGCAGAAACTAATCAGCAAATGCAGAGTTCCAACATGGTCTCAGACTCTTTCTCAATTCAACAAGTCAGGCAGTTACTATCAATCAAATAGAATTCTTGCCAATATAGGGAAAAGTCAATAAATTCCATGTACCATTTGAATCTTTATCTCTATTACAATACTTTTTGTAGATCAAGATATTTGGAATTGCTATGGATCTTGACAATTTTATAGTTTTAATAATCTTGATAGTTTAATTTTGATAGTGTATGAGTAATAAGAAAACTCAATTCAATAAAAAAGCATTTTTATTATAATTCTCACATGATTTTGGCATTATACTTACTGTACTATGAGTTAAATAGAATGGTAACAATTAAATGTGTAACCCAGTACTGTTTTAGACCTCTATATTGGAAAAATAAATCAATTTTTTTATTTACTTTAAAAAATTGTTTTGATTTATACTTTCAAAGCTAGAATTATTAGTCTTTTTCTTATTGTATAATAACTAAGAATGACTGAATATTTGACATGTAAGATTTTGTATTTTCCAAGGTTCTTGACAGATAACCATCATTTTCAAATACTTCAGAACAAAAAGCCAAGTTTAATATGAGGTTTTCATCTCTTCGGTCTTTTATTATTTTAGTGCCAGATCTTAAATTATTAACACAGCATTTGTTCTTGCTTTTCCTTTATTTTTATTATCTGTAGATAGAAAAAGAGAACTTGATGAATAATTCAGTGTATTTTTATTTATGCAATAACAAATAAGTTAATAAGCAGAATTTTGTGAAACGTAATAAATCAAATATGTAAAAGCTTACTTGATATAAAAATAAGCACTTAGAAAATGTGTAACTTAAGGTGCTGGTTACATTTCCTTTGTCAAAACTGATTATTTATTAAATTCTGCTAATCGACTTAGTTTTACGACTCATAGTTATGATGGACAAAATTGCTTTTTATAGTTTTATGAAATAACCAACTCAAATTTTATAATTATTTATTCCATTGTTGGAACTTGAAATAATTTGTTTATAGTGTTTGCAAGGGAACAAATTCTCAGCTATATAATAAAAGTGTTTGTCTTACACATTTGTTAATTTCTTATGTGATCAAAGTCTTACTCTGTAGAAGTTATAGTAAGTCATCGATTGAGTGAAGAATTAAATGTATGAATTACAAAATGATTAAGAAAAACATAATTCATTTGATGCTTAGATGATATGTATTGAGGTAGACATTTATAGTCATTTAATTGAAAGGATGTGTAAGAGCACATTATACATTGATACATAAAATTTATTGTGTGTATTTATAATGCACATTTATAATAAATTTATACCTCTGTTTTCCTTCTCTATTGCCCACGTAGACTCTCAGCAATTTAGAGAATCTTAATTGTTTTATGAGTGAAGACTAATAAAGTTAATTATAAACAAATTATAGAAAGTGCTAACTATATTTCCTTGATTTAAATTTACATTTTTGCCATGTTTCATTTGGTGGTAAAACTTTCAGTAAGTGGCTTCATGTAATCTGGAAAGAGAGTAGGGGAGAACTTGTCTCTGCCTTGCAGTAGTTTAAATAGTGCTCTTTAGCTATGTCTTTATTCTAGAAACATAAAGATGTAGCTAGAATTGTGTGTAGACAACACTCACTCACACTCAACATTGAATCACAATGGTGAATGGTCTTCATGGCTTCACCAAAAACTGCTCCAGCAATTAAAATATGGAGGAATTTGACAAGTAACATACATAATTGGAAATTTTGCACCACAGAGTTTTCTTGCATTATACACTCTGTGTTAGTCACACATACTCAGCAGAAGTATATTATTTCTCATATATTCATTTTATTTCCTGGAATAATATAGATAAGAATCAGATAATGACTCAAAAGCAAAATATGTGTACAATAGGAAAATGAGTTTAACTATATTTTTAAAATTAGGATACTCTTGCTTGATGACTTGTGATAAAGAAAAAATTAGGATACAAAGCCCAAATAATCTATTTTGTTAGATAAATTTTCATAGGCATTCATATTTCACTTTAAATGCTATTATTTATTTGTTAAACTGGCTTGATAATTTCTTCCAGACTGACAGGTACATTAGGAGTACAATTAATTAAAAAGCTTTATAAAAGTCTAAATTTGAAAAACACCCCAATCTGCAAAAATGTGCTTTATATGTAAACTAGGATATTTATGATATTAAGATAAACGGAAACATAATTTCATTTTAATTAATAAATGTATATATTCACCGAAAGAATAGAGAGTTAATCATTTCAATTCTTGCAAATGGCCCCAGGAAAATATGATTTAGTGTAATTCAGTTATCATTTATTATTGAATTAATATATTCTAACAAAATTACACAAATGCATTACATTTATTGTTGGAGGTCATCCTAACTTTAGTAACATGCCATTGTATCATGGCTAGAAACCAAAAAGTAAAAATACTTTACTTCTAAATTCTTAGTTTAATTATTACAATTGTTTCATGGGAACCATAGAATATGAAGGTAATCAGAGCACAGAAATTATGCCCCAAGCAAAAGGCAACATATTTGAGAAGGTGTTACTTATTAGTTACAAAAGGCAAATGTAGCATATAAAGACAAATGACAAGGTTAAGAAATTCATAATCAAAATTTTCCCAAATCTGGCCCTAATAATACTAGTGCCCTGAGATGCTGTGAAAAAAATAGTCATGTAGTCTTATTTGTGAGAAATATTATATCTTCTCTCTGTGTATCTTTTACTTCTACATGTGTTTGTATACTTGTATATATGTTTGTGTGTTTATTTCATATGTCTTCCACATTAGTCTATAAATCCATGATGCTTGGGTCCGTATTTATTTCATTCATCCCAAAGGGAATAAGCCCTCAATAACTTATTTTAAAATACTATTAAAATGTCTCCCAAATAGAATAATTGATGTATACTAACATATTAAAAGTTCTAACTACTTTATCAGTAAAGAAAATGATTTAATTTTTAAATGCCCATTTTGCAACTTGTTGAACATCCTTTGAGATTAGTGTTCACATGATTCATTTTGGGAAATTAAAATGTTAAACTAATTGCAGGCTTTTGAGTCTGGCTATTAATGTAGTCATTATTAAATGTAAAGGTTAAGAGAAGAAAAAGTAGCTATGAGGACAATCATCCAAATCAAAATATATGTTTAAGGCAGAATTTATTCTGTAATCTATTTTGGCATTAAGCAAGCTGTACTGAATATGGTTATTACATTCCATGGATACAACTTAATTTTTAGTTCTTTGAATCTCATACACATATTTCTTCCTATATATAAGCAAAATACTGCCTTTATACTATCTTAACTTATATATTTCTCCCATACATATGTTAACCTAAAGTATATCTAAATTCTACCACATAAGCCATGTTAAGTATTGTGTTTTCCTATGGTGTTAGTAGCTCCTACATGTTAACTGATATATACATATGGTAGTATTTTTCTGGTATGAAGATAACACATCCATATAACTGACTAAAATGTGCACCCTTTGTTTTTATGGAGATGCAGCCAGGAGTTCAATCTTCTAGACTTTGAGAAATATCCATTAATTATTATGTGTGTGTGTGTGTATGTGTGCACGTGTGTGTGTTTGCATACCATTTTTCCATATGTGCTTGTGTCTTTTACATATTTTTCTGTTGTTATTATAGCTAAACTTACCAACAGTAATAGATATATTTATTTGTAAATTAGGGTATAATCTCCAGTAGCAAAATGCTTAGGAATAAAGCAAAATATTGTTTCAAAGTTTTATCAAAATTTATTTCGTGGATATGTCAGTCAAATCAGTAAATCCTCCAAAAACAGGAGTAAATCATTTCCTAAAAAACCGTTAAGTGTGAATGAAATAAAATTTAATTTAAGGTAATTCTTTATATCTTTACGAAGTAATCTCATATTGTTCCCCGCTTGTGTAAAAAATACTATACATGCAGAAAATATGTCTCCTATATCTTAACAAATATAATCTATTTCTCTCTGCACTGTGAAGTCTCTCATAAGAAATTACATATTTTTTCTTTCTTTTTGCATAATTCTAAGAAAATGTAAGTTAATGGACAATCATTTCTTAGTAGTTTTTATATACAGAAGTTTCAACAGATATTACTTTTTATATGCCCATAGTTTATAAACTTAGCATGATAATTCATTTAATATCTATATGATCAGAAATGTATCTTTCTGTCCACCTCCTAGAATTTTATCAGATTTGAATTCATCTTTCTTCCTCTACATTTTCACATGTGTTCTTTACTACTCTACCTTACAATTACTTATGATATCTTCCTCAGTTGATTGGACACTTCTGGCAGCAAGAAAATCTCAAAGGTTGCATTTGCATTGCTACCTATATGGACCAAGATAGAAATATCTGAATAATTTTTCTTTCCTATTCCCCACTGTCCCCAGTTCCCTGAAATTTTACACCGGAACTGTTTCTTAAACAATGACATTTACGACACACTTTTTAAAAATTTATGTTAAATTATCTTTTATGATAACAGTTTTGAAAATAGTTTATTTGTAAATTAAGGTCAGAACTCCAGGAACAAAATTCTTAGTGATAAAGCAAAATATTGTTTCAATGTTTCATCAAAATTTATTCAGTGGATATGTCAGTCAAATCAGTAAATCCTTCAAAAATAGGAATGAATAACTTCCTAAAAACACATTAAGTGTAAATTAAGTAAAATTTAATTTGAGGTAATTCTTTATATCTTTAAAAAATAATCTTCTAATAATATTCTTCTAATAATATTCTTTTCCATTTGTGTAAAAAAATTAATTTGGAATTTAGACATTGTATTAATCAGGGTTCTCTAAAGGAATAGAACTAAAAGGATATATGTATATATGAAGGGGAATTTATTAGGAGTATTCACTCACACGATCACAAGATGAAGTCCCACAATAAGTCATCTGCAAACTGAGGAGCAGGAAGCCAATCCAAGTCCCCAGACCTCAAAAGTAGGAAAGCTGACAGTACAGCCTTCAGTCTGTGGCCCAAGGACTGAGAGCCCCTGGCAAATCACTGATGTAAGTCCAAGAGTCCAAAAGCTAAAGAACTTAGAGTGATGTTCTAGTGCAGGAATCATCCAACACGGGAGAAAGATGAAGGCCAGAAGACTCAGCAAGTCTCTTCGTTCCACTTTCTTCTGCCTGCTTTATTCTAGCCACTCTGGCAGCTGATTAGATAGTGACCATCCAGATTGAGGGTGAGTCTGCCTGTCTCAGTCCACTGACTCAAATGTTTATCTCCTTTGGCAACACCATCAGAGACACACCAGGAACAATACTTTGCATCCCTCAATCCAATAAAATTTACACTCAATGTTTACCATCAGGGACATGCTTTATTTTCTTTTAAAGTTAAACTGAAAATATATGATAGCATTAGTATATGTAACAAAAATTTGCATACTTTTTACAAACAAATTGAAAACATAATAAAATTCTAGATATTTTATCAGTTCTTAGATTATTATCTATACTTTCCATTTGGGCTATTCTTGGATATTGCATATACAATTTTAGAATATCACTAGATAAATAAGATATATATGGTGCCAAGCTGTGCTATTCAATACAGGAGCCTAGCCTCTAAGCACATGTGACAGCACAGATCATATGTGTCAAATTATCTTTGTCATAGAACATTTCATCATCACCAAAGTTCTGTTGGTCAGTTATGTTATAGAGAGTTGAGATAAAATTAGCTGTAGAAACTAGAAGGTATACTTTTTCTGAAGTCACAGTGTTGCATATAAATAATTCAGTTTTCCTTTTAGTCTTCTCAATATTTCAATGACAGAGGCAGCCATTAGGTATTAAATACTGTTTTGTGCCTCTTTCTGACAGATGTGACAGGGATGTGACCCATTTTTCTGTTTCTTTGAGGCATGCTATGCTTTGAGTCCGCTGTGGTACTATACCACTAGTTCACAAGATTTTATCACTCTTTGAGACTCAAATATTTTAGTCTGGCTGAAAATCTAATTTTCCAACTTGCATTGTATAAACTAAATTACTTTTCATTATGACTTGCTGCCAGAGAATAAGAATCTGGATTAGGCAAAGCTTACTGATACTTACTGATACTGAGTGATTTTATCATGAGAAAAAATATTGGAATACTCAATGCTCTCTCTCTTAAATTCAGTATGAGGTTTTCTTGCCAATGTCTAAAAAACACTTAACTTTATGAGTTCTCTTTTTTCAGATGTCCCTTCATGGTGATTATTTTGTACCCTCTTTTTTCTTAAGGTCCCACTTCCTTCCTTTTATTCTTACTTAGAATGGATGATTGTGTGATACTTGTCTTTACTAACATCAAGTTTATTTATGTGTGCTTTCACATATAAATCTATTATAATACCTTTTGCTTCCACGCATTCTTGTCTATAATTCTGTTCTCTCCCCTCCTGGCTGTTGTAATCCTAGAAGAATTGACAGAAAGCCTACCTTCTGCTCTAGAATGAGAGCTCCACTTCTTTGCTTTTTTAAATTCTATTCATTTTTATTCTTTCCCTAATGTCTTATGCCTCTAGCTCATTGTTAGTTCCTTTTTATATCAGGTAGAATTACATTGTTGAAAACAACAGAGATTGTCCCTGGTTAATCTATGTAAAAGATATTTTATTAAAGGGATATGGATTCTTCACAGACTTATAAGAATGGCTGGAAAAAAATAAAAATAAAAATACAAACGGGCCAAAGAAACAGAAAACATCTAAGGATCCAAAAAATCAGCTCGAGTCTGTCAGAACACCAACATCAGGGTGAGCAGAGACAGCAGAGCACCTTAAGCAGAGCTCCAAATGTATACAAATAAAAAGTGTACTTTTCCTGAAGCAAAAGTAAGGTGTTGTTACCTGCAGAGGAACTGCATGCTGGAAGGCATAAGCTAAAAATTTCCACTATATTTCCCTTTCAAAATGCACAAAAACATTTTAAATATGCACATGCACATATGCACACACCCTAAAATATATCATTGGCCCTCTTCCTCTTCTTCTTCTCCAAATTATTATTAGTAGTAGTCGTAATATCATGATTTCATAATAATATATAATATATATTATTTATTGAACATATACCAGATGCAAATACTGTTCTAAATATTTTACATATACTGTTTATCTTCACAAGGACTCTGGTAGGTTGGTAGTATTAGAATTCTTATTTTCTGTCAAGTGAAAATTAATCTATTACTCAACACGATTCCAATTTGCATTTGTCGGATTCTAAATACTATGTTGGGCACAGTAGTTAACAGTAAAGTTGTTTGCTATGGTCTGATGTTTATGTTCCCCTAAAATTCATATGTTGAAATCCTAACCCCTAAGGTGATGGTATTAGATCATGAGGGTGGAGCTTTCGCTAATGGAATTAATTTCCATGTGCCTGGCCTCTTGCTATGTAGGGCCCCATCTGTGAGTAGTGACAGACTTTATTCAAGACTGCAATAGTGGTATTTTAATAGCCATAACCATAGTAAGGATCTCAGTGGGTGAAAAATTGCTAACAGGAGATCAAGGATAGGAATTCTTGCTAAACTGGTGTAACAGGAGTCTTGTTAAAGGCAGGAAAAGACATCAAAGGTGAATTACAATGAACTTCATCTGATATCAAAGGTAGGGGACGATATAGCAGGATTATTTGCTCAGACTGGGCTGAGTGAGCCAAAATCAGGTGGAGGTGGGGGTTGTTCAACCTGAAAGAAGGCTCAGAGAAGCCTGACTAAAATTTGGTCAAAAGAAGAATCTTTGAACTTTCTCCAAGTCACACATTTCAATTTGTCCTTTTCTCTCTGACATGGTATGGGATCAGAATTTGAAAATAATAATAATAATAATAATAATGACTGACTATAAACCCAATGAATAACAGTATAGTCAGCGATTTCTAAAAAAAATCTCCCCCTTAGCAATTTCTTGGACTCAGTTAAAGCTTAGCAACATCTCTCCTTTGAAATAGTCTAAAGAAAAAATTATGAGGACAAACTCTCAAATATCATCTTAGCTTCGAAACATTACAAATTCCCACTTATTAGAAGTTACTAGGGCTGGGCGCAGTGGCTCATGCCTGTAATCTCAGCACTTTGGAAGGCAGAGGCGGGCAGATCACCTGAGGTCAGGAGTTCAAGACCAGACTGGCCAATATGGTGAAACCCTGTCTCTACCAAAAATACAAAATTAGCCAGACGTGGTAGTGGGCACCTGTAATCCCAGCTACTTGGGAGGCTAAGGCAGGAGAATCACTTGAACCTGGGAGGTGGAGGTTGCAGTGAGCCAAGGTCATGCTATTGCACTCCAGCCTGGGTGACAACAGTGTAACTCAGTCTCAAAAAAAAAAAAAAGTTATTCTATAACTCTATTATTGTTTACATTATTTGTTATATGTAATTATATCTTCAAGAAGTTATTTTAAAACACTTATTTTTACTCACACCAGAGTTTCAGAATAGAATATTTAAAAGCATTAATAGAATATTTAAAATATTTAAAGCAGAGCAAACAGAAGTATATTTACCCAATTTAATGTAAAATAAGATACTTGAATAATGATTATACTCATTTCTTTCTTCTCATCACAGCACTGTGCATTTTTATGTATTTTTCCATAACTAGGTCATCAAAAGGTAGATATTTATTTGATAACTAATAAGCAATGCTAACTAACATGTTATCTTTTAAGACCTGCCAGCAGTTCTTAATTTCTTCTTGCAGAAAGGTCGCAATTATTTCTATCTTTCTATCAATCTTTCCTGACTTGAAAGAATATTTAAAAGGAATCTGGTTTGGTATTTCTATGTCATAGTTACAGACAACTTATTTTCAACTCACATATTTAATTAGACAAAGAATGTTATTTTCTTAAATTTTTAAGAAGGAAAACAACTTCCAGCTACATAAATAAATTACATGTTTAAAAAGTTTGATTGTTAATTATATATAATTGTATACAGTAACACACACATCACACAAACACACATATTTTGTTTTATGTTTTAGCTAATTTTCTTTTTCCTCTAGCTTCTCTCATCTTTCTGTCTTCTCTTGTTATGATGTATATTAGCAGTCCACAGGGAAAAATATATCTGGTAACTGCACAATTGCTCTCATACAAGGCATAAATCAGTTTCATAAGATCCACAGGCTCACATTTAAAAATCACTAAGTCAATGCCCTGCTAGTGAGTATGAAATTAATGTGTCTAGTCACCTTGGCAATCATTATTAAGTTAATTTGATGGTGGCTGAAATTGACATATTTTCTTAATTGCCTTCAAAAAGATTATTTTAAAGATAAATGTATGGTATTTTTATTAAATATGGAAAATTATATATGTTTACTTCTTTAATAGAACAAAAGTTGAAAAAAAAGTGAAAAGAAGACCATATTCTATCGAAAAATAATGATTATTAAGTTAAGCTGTACTACCAGATACTTTTCTATGCATAGATATATGTATATCTATAGATGTGGCTATAGATCTTGATATCTCTATGATATCTAAATCTCTGAGATATCTAGGTCTATAGCCACATCTATAAAGATGTGTAGATAGGGAGTTAGATAAGTAAGTAGATAGTCAAAAATAACATTATAAAAATTGAATTTAAGAAAAAAGACACCAAAATACAACTTTAAAAATGGATTATACATACCTATTTACTGTAAGAGATATTACTGACTTAAAGTTCTCTTTGTGGATGATATATAACTGTCAAGGTATAATCAAGAAAACAAAACTTATGCCAAGTGGTCCGTTGGATGGTTAAATAAGGGAAATTTAATGTGAGGAGTTAGTTACAATAATCACAAAAATTAGTACAATTTAATTTTTAACAATGTCAAGAAACCACCACCATTCAGGGACAAAGATGGAAGTGGTTTTTCAAAGCACAAGAGCCAGGGCTGCTTGGATGGAGGAACCAGGCACTATGGAGGCAATTTTTTAGGAGCTGGGCTCACATAAATACAGTTACTGCCAGAGATGTCACCCAAAGCAGAGAACAAGAAAGAAAGGAATATCTTGGCTTTTCCCCGCCCATCTATCTGCCACCATTAATTCCCATTGCGCAAACCTAACTGAAAGCCCCTGGGTAAAGAAACCTAAGAAATATAGCTTATAGAAATTAACTCCATGACATACAGAGAAGACCATTGGCAAGGGTGAAAAGTAGACCTGGAAGCCAGTAACCAAATTACTAGATAAATAAATGATGATAAGAAGGGTTGGTTGTTAATTCCATATTTCAATTTTAGACAGTATTGACTGACTTTTTGTCACAAAGGTGAACAAATTATCCCTTCTACTTTCTCCCTCTTCATTTCCTTCTATCTCACAATTTTTATCAGTTATATGTCCACTACTGGGTCATAATTTATAATACACATTATACCTTATACACAAACACACATACACACACATACACACACACACACACACACACATTTAATAGGTTCAATACTTACCACTAGGCATCCTATCTACTTGTGCTCTTTAATAATTTTCATAGTTGGCTGAATTTTAAGTATTTCTTTAGAAATTTTTCTTACAGATGATGTTTATTGAGTTCCTGCTTGAGATTTTGCCTTCTTGAAAATAACTGTTGCCATAATACTTGAAAGGAAGTATGGCTGGGTATAAAATTCATGACTCAGATTTATTTCTCCAAAGTAGTACTCGTTGCTCAGTAGAGGACAAAGCCTCCTCTATTTATCTTTTAATTGGCTTTTTGGCTAGATTGCCTACAAAAGTAGGTTATTTTAAATTAATTTCTAAATTTCCTATGTTCTCTCATGAGAGAGATTTGCCTATTATCTGGTTATTTGTCTATTATTAGTATTTGCCTATTATCTGGTTCTTGAAAAAGTAACCAAGGCTAGTACGACATACTTGTAACACACTCCCCACCCAGTCCCTGCCATCAGAGTATATTTATATTACTTATTTTCCTTGTGACATTCAATCTTGCTGAGGGGACATTTTAGGCCAATCTGATCTTTTTCTTCATATGTGACTCATTTTTTTTCCACCTGGTTCTCCAAAAGTTTTTCTTTGATCATTGAAGTGCAATGATTTGATCAGCATATGTAGCTTGATTTTTTAAATCAATTTATTCCAAGAATGTGGCATGCCTTTTCATTCCTTAGTTTCAGTTTTCTTCATATTTTAGTTTTTTTCTACAATATCTTTGAATAGTTTTATTTGTTCCATTTTGGCAGAAGTTGGTTGTCTTCTTCAAGGACATCGAATATCCTTATTTTTAACTATCTTTATCCATCACATTTTTATCTGTTCCCTAATTTCATTAATATTTTAATCTCAGATCCACCATTTGCAAATTACTCTGATTATCTTAAACCTTTCTCTATGTCAGTACATTAAAATCTCTTTATTATATATTCAGAAATGATTCACCATTTATGTTTTTAATTTTGCAATCTCTATTTTTATGTTGTCTTTGGGTTCATTTTTCATTGAATTTATTAACTTATGTTTTTTATAATATGAAGAATCGCTGGGTAATTTTCTCCTTTTCCTTAAGTTATGTTTTCTTCAAATATAGTTTCCTTTTTGTTTATAATACACTGAACTAACTTCCTTTCCCTCCCTCCCTCCCTCCCTCCTTCTTTCCCTCCCTTCTTTCCTTTTTCCCTTTCTCTTTCTTTATTTTTTCCTTTCCTTTTATCTTTATTTCTTTATTTCTTACTTGGTGGTGGTGGTGTGCTTGCATATTTTCCTTATCACTTCTTTTCTGTCCAAACTTTCTACTTACTCTTATTGAGTAGCCTTATTGTTGGTATCTGTGAATTAAGAATATACATAAGCGGCTGGGCACAGTGTCACAGTATAAATGAGAACACAGAAGCTTAATGAAGAGTTTATCCAAGGTTTTCAATATAATGTAACATGATAAAATTAGTCATCAAAAAGCCCATTTAACAAGTTTTTAAGTTTATTTCCCCTTTTGTCTCCTTAGTTACTCTTTAGTTCCCACACCATTAAAAAAAACATTGTTTTTTAAATTTCATATTACTCTCAATAGAATTATAAATGTCTTTTAATTATAATTTTGTAACAGTAAGTGTAATATTCCATTATAGAACTAAACTATAAATATGAATGTAATACCTTTAACAAATTGCAGAAACTTTATTCTACAAATATCCTGCCCTGGATAATACCTATAATGACAAGCAGTGAAATCATTTTGAATCTACAGGGGCCAATTTGCTGGTGCACTGCACAAGGTTCAGTGCTTTCCAGCTATAACTAGTAAATGGCGCCTGCTCTTGATTAGTTTTGGTTACTATAGCAATTCCATATGTAACCTTACCTCTGCTGACTATTGAACTATACCGTGTATCTTCTGTAAATTGCTCGTTAGTCACTTGTAATTTATTTTATGTTTTCAACAACAATTTCAAACTGGCAGTGTCAGAAACACATGTTTTTACAATTATTGGAAAAACAGACCAGAGAATGTGCACCTTCAATCTCACCCCACTCTTGGATATTAAGGTTTATGTAAACTACTGAATATTTTTGTAAATAACCAAAGATATCAACATGGTTTTATGTTTTTCTATTAAAAATACAAAATAGAAAAATACTCTTTCCACCAAGAATATGTATTATAAAATTAAGAAATCCTTTTATCTCTAGAAGAAATTATGAAATGATTTATAATCTGCATTGATTTTACTATTCTGATATTGATAGCCAATTTGTTCATGAAAGATTACTTGAAACTCAATTGTGCATTTAAATTCAGTTAACATTTTGAAGGTGCCTAATGTTCCTGTGATTAGCAAATAACTTTTATCCATTCTTTTCCATTGGTGTCTCTATATACAATGAAAGCTAATGGCATGCGATTTTCTTATTCCATCTTAGCATATTGCCAGTGCTTATAAATATATGCATAACCTCACCCAGAATACCTTCTAAAAATATATTGATATTATGTCAGATGCTTGGCATAATAATGGATATTTTAACAGCTATTCCACAGAGCTTTGCAACATTGTGGAGGGCAAATATCCAATATTGATCTGAACATATATGTGTCCTTTACATACTGCTTTCCAGATATGTTTTCATTTTTTAAAAATGAGAAATTTGGTTAATATGATTAAAATATATAAACTATAGAAATTGATGTGTAATCATTTTAATGCTTTAAATCACACTTTGACATACAGTAGGTTACCAAATTCTTATTGAATAAATAAATGAGTAAAATCCTGCAACATTAATATAAAATTTCAAGGTTGCATGTAAAATGAGAAAGGCTTTGCTTTGGGTGATAAATAAATAAATTTGCCATAGAACAAATTCACTTTAAGCATTGAAGTGTAAATTTGAACTTTAAATAAATGCCCAACATTCTGAGATTATCATAGACCTCATTTAGAGATTAATGTTATTTGTATTACATACAAATATAAAATAGAAACTGATTATTCACATTTTATATCCCCACACTTATACTTTGAAATTATCACATATAAATTTTTTTAACTCCTGATCATTCATAAGTTAAAAGAATAAAACCACAATGTTGCTTTAAAACACTGTAAACTCATCTGAACTCAAATCTTAAACCCAATATTAAGAGTAATGAAGCTCTAAGAGACAGTTGTTTGCACGTTAATTATCGTAATGATTCAAGCTACTTTTCCCTAGAGACACTATATTTCTAAGCCAAAAGGGCATTCTTAGCCCACTATGACAATTAGTATGTGATAAATGATGCTACTGCCACACTTCTAATATAGTGATTGATCATTTCCAGTTTATTCCTGAGAGAAATCAATGGTTCCTTCCTAGAGCATTTACATTAATTAATTTATATTAATAATGAATACCCTATATCTACAATTTCCTAGGGAAGATGAGCCATTCTATTTATAATTGGTTTCTACTTCAGTGCTTTAATATATTGTTTCAGAGCTTTAAACGTGTAAAAAAGGGCTATAAAGATCAAGAAAAAAATGGAAATTAAATCACAGAAACTAAATCTTGACATTGATAAATCATTGACCCAACTCAAATGCGACAAAGAAGATTTGGAAGGTTTTTCAGATTGTTGGCTGGTAGCTTGAAAATGTTACCATATATTGGGACCTCCACTCTTCCTGTGTGAGTTTACACTTTTTTAGCCACTACTAAAATGGCTTATGTGTCTTAGAGATATGACACAGAGGATGATGTTCTCATCAAATGTCTACTTCATTCCTATTTATAAGCTACTTAATGTATATCAGTAATAGTATGAGAGTTCTAGATGTTCAATGGTTAGCAAAAGAGAGGCATTCTTGCCCTCCCTGATCTTAGAGTCCAGTGGAAAATACAGACGCAAATGAAAAAGAAAACTATAATTAATAGTAAAATGGATTGCTTGAAGAAAAATATTAGGATGAAATATATTTAGATAGAAATGTCATGGTGAGAAGATAAAATTAAGCTAACAGGTGAAAGACCTGAATGAGAATATTATGGGCTGAAGGAATAATGTAAGCAAAAGTATTAGAACAGAAAAAAATCTGTTTATTTCAAAAATTGAAAGAATTTCCTTGTTTTTGGAGTTTATGGAAAGAAGAATGACAAAAGATGAGCAAATAAGCATGTATAGAGAAGCAGAGTATACATTTAGTCTTGCAAGTCAAGGAAAAAGTAAAGAAAGAAAAATGGCCTTTATTTAAAGTGGAAGGGGAAGCCCCTAAAGAGTTTTGAGTAGAATGAAGAGTTTTGACTGAAATAATAAAATTGACTCTATAAAAACTACTTCATTCATATATTCATTTAACAACTACTTTTTTTGAGCTTTCACTTAGTGCTAAAAACTATTCTCTACTCTTTGGATATAGGACTGAACCAAACAAACTAAATACCTTCTTTTTGAGGAGTTCACACTCTGTAGAAGGAAAGAAGAAAAAAATAATAAATATAATAAACAAGGAGTTATTAAATCAGTAGGTAACGATAAACATTTTTATGGAAATGAAAGAATGGAACAGTACAGGGAGATCATGCGTGGGAATGGGGCAAAAGTAGGCAGCGTCTCTGGTAGTGGGGAAAGTTGTTATATTAAACAGAATAATTCCATTAAGACTCAATAAGGTCAAAGTTGAGTAAAGATTTGAAGTAGGTAAGAAAGTTAGCTAAACAGGTAATGGGAAAAAGAGTTTCACAGGCAAAGAGAACAGGAGTAAGGCAGGACCATGCCTGGCATTTTCTAAGAGCAGCAATAAGGGCAGTGTGGCTAGCGCAGAGGGAGTTAGGGAAAAAGTAAGAGAAAAGACAGAGGGGTAAGAGAGAGAGTGATGATTGTATAAAGACTTGCAGGTCATTAGAAGGACTGTGTAAAAAAAAATACCAATGCAGTATTTTAAGGAGAGAAATGACATAATCTGTCTTATATTTTAAACTACTCTAACTGCATTGGTCAGAATGAATAGTAGAGAGATCCCAATGAAATTATAAAGCTACTACCTAATACAAATTAAAACAGCAAGATACAATTATACACCTATTAGAATGGTCAAAGTTCAGAACACTAACACCACCAAATGCTGGCAAGGATGTGAAGCAACAGAAACTTTCATTCATTGCTGGTGGGAATGCAAAATGGTACAGCCACTTTGGAAGACAGTTTAGCAGTTTCTTAAAAAACTAAACATACTCATACAATACAATCCAACAGTCATATACCCTGGCATTTACCTAAAGGAGTTGAAAGCATATATTCACACAAAAGCCTGCATACAGAGGTTTATGAAAGTTTTATTTATGATTGACAAAACTAAGAAGCAATCAAGATGTCCTTCAGCAGGTGCATGGATAAACTGTGCTACGTTCAGACAATGGAATATTATTTAGCACTAAAAAGAAATGAGCTATCAAGCCACAAAAAGGCACAGAGAACCCTTACATGTATATTGCTAAGGCAAAGAGGGCAATTTGAAAAGGCTATATACTGTAGGATTCCAACTATATGACATTATGCAAAGGGAAAAAACTATAGAGACAGTAAAAACATCAGTGGTTTCAATGGTAAATGGGGAGAGAGGAATGAATAGGCAGAGCACAGATAATTTTTAACACAGTGAAACTACTCTCTATGCTAATATAATTGTGGATACATAATATTATACATTAGTTTAACCAGTAGAATGCATAATACCAAGAATGAACCCAAATGTATACTATGGACTTTGAGTGATATGTCAATATAGGTTCATTAATTATAATAAGCATACCATTCTTGTGGGAATGTTGATGATGGAGGAGTCTAGGCATGTATGGGGGCAAGGGTTGGGAGAATTGCTCTACCATATGCTCAGTTTTGCTGTGAATCTAAAACTTCTTAAAAATAAAGCCTATTTAAAAAAGAAAAAAAAAAGCTATTTCAGGAATCCAGGTAAAAGATGATGGTGGCTCAGACAAGGGATTTAGCAACGGAGATTATGAAGACACATTCTGAATATATTTGAACTAATAAGTCTGGCAGTTTGGAGATAGAGAGAAAGATAAAGAGAGGAAACAAGAGCAACTCCAAGATTTTTGTCCTGAGAAAACTGGAAAGACAGAACTGCCAATAACAGGGAAAGGGAAGGCTGCAGATCAAGTAGGTTTGGAACATGTTTAGTTTGAGGTACCCAAAAGGAGGTATTTAGTATATAGCTGGGTATGCAAGTCTGGAATTTGAGAAAAGTCTGGGCTGGAGAAAAATTTGAGTCATTGACACAGGGATGATACTAAAGCCACGGAAAGGACAAGATTATTTATAAAGTTCATGTATAAGGAGAAGAGAATAAAGGAGTGAACCTTGGGGCACTCCAATGTTAACAGTTTATAGAAAGGAGAAAGACTATTAAAAAGGAGTTTCAATAAAGGTAGAGGAATATCAAGGGAGTGTATTATTCTTGAAGCCAAATGGAGAAATTATAATAAGAACAGAAGCATCAGTAGTATAAAATTTTGCTCAGTTTCCATGAAGCTGTGCGGTTCTGAGTTAGTTTCTGAATTCTGGGTTCTAACTTGATTGCACTGTGGTCTGAGAGACTGTTTGTTATGATTTCCGTTCTTTTGCATTTGCTGAGGAGTGATTTACTTCTGATTATGTGGTCAATTTTAGAGTAGGTGTGATGTGGTGCTGAGAAGAATGTATATTCTG
>CAUYQU010058002.1:0-20472 GCA_963574635.1 Cheracebus regulus
AAAATTAACAAGGATATCCAGGACTTGAACTCAGACCTGGAACAAGTAAACTTAACAAATATTTACAGAACTCTCCACCCCAAATCCACAAAACATACGTTTTTCTCAGTATCACATTACACCTATTTTAAAAGTGACCACATAATTGGAAGTAAATCACTCCTCAGTAATTGCATAGAATTTCACAGGTTTAAATAAAATATTGGTTGGCTGCTTGTTTGTTATTTTCATCCCTTATTCCTTTCTGTCTCCATTGTTAAGCACAATTATTGGCATAAAAGAGATTTTTAATACCCATTTTTAGACTGCATTCTAGCCTGGGCAATAGAACAAGAATCCCTTTCTCTCTCCCTCTTTCTCTTCTTTCTTTCTTTCTCTCCTTCATTCTATTTTTTTTTCTTTCTTTTGCTCTTTCTTTCTTCTTTTCTATTTCTTTCGTTCCAAAAAAATATTCAAAAAAAAAAAAAAAGCTATTGTAATTTGTACTGTCAACTAAAAATCTTATATAAGTATTCAGGATAAATAATATGTATTCTATTTTATTACTCATAGATGTATTGTTACTAAGAATAATTAATGGCTCATTGTGATGTCAGAACTAAAGCCAGGCTACAGTTAGCTAAAAGATAGAAAGAAATTTAAAATGATACTACAACAGCTATTTATTGTCGATTATTTTTTAAATTGAAAATAATTTTGTATAATGCCTCAAAACTTGATGAGTCACATACATTACATCTTAAAGTTTGAATTATTTTTAAAAGCATAATTTTAATAAGTATAATTAAACATTTTTAAAAATAGACTTTCAATAACTGAAGTGAAATGTATTGAGGAAAATAAAGTTTAAATTTGTGGATATTAGTAAACTTTTGAAACTAATAATAAATTTTACAAATACTTGATTATTTTGTACATGACTGATGACATTTTTTTCTGTTAAGCTGGTTTATACCAGTGCCTTGCTAACAAAAAGCTATCATACTTGGTTTATGTTATGTGGTACCATTTATAACATGGATGAGATTTAGTTATCAACCCAGCAGGTGTATTTTAAATCAACCTGTATGCCTAAATAAAAATTCTCCTATTAAGCAGCTACAGGTATTGATTGATTTACAGAGAAAAGTGATTTAGAGAGAATCAACTTTCAGTACTCAATATTAATTCTATTTCATATTTTATTAAAATTTAAACACTGCTTATTTCTGAAATGTCACTATTGTATCACTGTAGGTGAAGAACATTAAAATTTTCATTTATAAAATTTTACATGATCATACATAAGTTGTTCCCCCCATATCTTTTAAACAGCCTTATTTTAATAATTAATATTATAATTCAAGAACTGGTTGTTTTATATGTTAATAGATATTAATTGTTCTTTGGAACCTTATCATCCAAAATTTACTGATATTATGAAATGTTTTTAAGATGCTTGTGCAATTAAATTTCTTATGACTCAAAACTTTTACAGGGATTAATAAAATCTATTCACATTTTGATCCTCATGTCCAGGAATTTTCTGCATCAGGAGACACTGATAAGCTATCATATGGGATACGGTCATAATAACAGACTAATATCTCATTTGAAAGGTTAATTCTGCTTCATGTCTATTGTTTTTTTTTTTCAGGGGAAGGAATGCTTTTTTTGTTATTATTTTTTGCTTCCATTTCTGTCTGTTTCTCAATGTGTCTTTCTCCCTTAATTTAAAGAATCCTGAGCCACGACAGTGAGTCATTTTGTCAATTGTTTATTAGGTAGCTTGTGTTTATTTGGATCTTTGTTGAGAGATAACCTCATTCCACTCAGAAGTCTTTAACAATAGATTTGAAAGGTATATTTTCTTTCAACCCTTGCCTCAAAATATAATAATAATTACTTTTCATTGCTCAAAGACCTCAGTTTCTACTTAACCTTAGGAGTTGAGAAGTGGGTTTCCTTTACAATCTTGAAAGTTCTTATATTCCTTGATTCCCTTTATTTCTTTTCACTGTTGTTAAAAATATAGTTCTTTCCTATGTTCATGTACTTATTATTGTACTTTGCCAAATAGAGCTATCTCTTTCTTTTCTAACTCCTTCCAGTAAGACTATATATGGTAGTTATGCTCTCTTCCAAGTTACTGCAGGTCAAAATGTCCCCTAATATTTCATTACCACTTACCATAGTTCTCCCAAAGCATTATTGCTGATATTCATCAAACTACCAACCAAATACCAAATATTTTTATTTTATATTATTTCACGACTCAAGTCGGAGTGTCAGATAAACTGGACTATGGTAAGGAACAAAAAATGTTTTATTTCAGACCATGCTATAGTAACAAAAAAGCTTTATTTTTCACTAATTCTACTGGTTCATGGGGAGTTGTCTGGAACTTTGCTGTGTCCTCTTATTCTGTAATTAAATATGGCAGACCTTACTCTGTCTGGAACACAGCAATTCATCGTGACAGTAAGGGGAAAAGGTGGCAATGTATGCTGTTTCTTAATTCTCTCTAGAAGTGTCATGTTACTTTTATTAACCTTTGCTTGGCTCAAGCAAGATTAATGTCAAATGCCTACTTTAAGAGTACACAGGGAAGAGCATTAACATTTTTTTTGAAAGGAGAGGTAAAGTAAAATATTTGTGAATGGCCCAACTTTATAAAATATAAGTTTTTTAATGAGTAAGCATTCTCTTTGCTGAAAGTATGCTTTCTTCTGCTATCATCTCCTCCTTTAAAATCTTCTGAAAATAAGTTAGTCCTCAGAGTGTAAGTCCTTAAGTTTCAGGGTATGACCTATCTGTGGCTAAGGAAATCAACCATATACCTTGCAATGTGACTTAATTTTTAATTAATGTATATTAGAAGAAAATTGAATGGGATCTAAAGCATCAGGTATCACTGTAGTTAGTATTGCTTTGTAAAACCTGTTTTAATACATATGTGGGTATGTTTGTGAGTGTGTATGTGTATATATAAATGTATTATTTATGTAATACATAAATGTGTTATACATAATATATATGATATAAATATATTACATATAATACACTAATGTATTATGTATACTATATATAAATGTATTATATATAAATATATATATGCCTTGAGACTGCAGCAGCTTGAAGGTTTACAATTTGAATAATTTTGGCCACCATTTGTATGCTATGCTGATGATTTGCAAAGCACTTTTACGTTATTTTTTAATTCCTCCTCATTAAAATATTATAAAGTATGCATAATTTCTCTATTTTTATACAAGTAGAAACTAAAGCTCAGGAATATTGTGAGTCAAAGGTATAACTGGCACATGATGGGCCCATGAAGTAGGCTACTAATGTTGCTTAAAACAATCATTCTTCCTCCAGTACATAATAATGATCTGACTGTATAGTTATGGCCTATTGCTATTTGAACATGCATCTATTTTCTGAATGATAAGATTCATTATGTTCACTTTATCATTTTTTGCATATCATAATTTTATAGGAATCTTAATTTTTATGTATTCAATAATGTGTGAATGATACTGTCATGAAATGAGAATTCTTCATGTTGTCAGGGACCACTAGGTCTCCAAAGAGGGTAGGATTTTAGAAGCCAGCAGTAGAATCAGATGCTATTTACTACAGGTAGTGCACATTTCACCAAGATTTTGCTTAGGTAATGCATCTACAACTTTCACATTCAATTATATAAATTATTTCAATTTTAGAGATAATGAAACTGAGAGTTTGAATAAGAAAATGATTCTCAGAAGTCTCAGAAAGAGTAAATGATGGACACAGCACTCTAATTGATTTCTACTTAATAACATATTAGGGAGGACACAATAAGTTTTGTGCTGAAAATAAAAATATGTAATTGTTAACAACATACCATACCATATCTCAAAGTCCAGTGAAAGCTTTGGCCAAGCATACAACATGTATAGGTAACAGTTAATGAGAATTTATTAAGGTCACACAAAATAAAAAACATGAATTTTAAAATAATGATTAACATTAATATTTAAGAATATCAACATCATTATATTTAAACATAGTTTGTTCATTGACATTTTTATTCAAACATAATTTTATTATCAGTTAACTTAGAATTCACAAAGTTATGTATTAAAATGCTCTTAAGGTCAAGGAATTTTTTTATATTACAAGTTTTCATAATCTCTTTTTAAAATTTATATAACATAATTTTAAGAAATAAGATTAGTATTTTACTGACTAAAATTGTTTTGCCACATCATCTAAAATAGTTTAAAAGTGTTACATAGCTATGGTAAAAAATGAAATATATTGTAAATTTAAACTATGAATTTAAAATATCCTTTGCAAAATCATGACATATTTTAAGTGGAATGGAGAAAAAAGAACTCATTAATATAGATTCACTAATATCATTTAAATAGTTTAATTATACATATGTATATGAGCAAAAAATGAAGGTACTTTTAAAAATAATATAAAGTTTTGTGTTTGGGAAATTACAGTTTCAGATTTTTAAAAATGTTATTATATGGCATTTCAATAAAATAAAAGTAAGCTATATTCTATCTATCCCTATTAAAGGTTTTTTTTCAATTGGCTCATGTTAATCAGGCTCTTTCCAAACAAAAGGAGTAGTATAGAGGTAACAAATTTGAAAAAAGTGAATGTGTTTTAATAATATGTTAATAATATAGATTATTATATCCATTAGGGAATATCAATGCATTCAAAATATTTTATTGTAAATATCATCATTAATAACATTATGATAGAATGCATATTACCTAGCTTCTCATTGGCCATGGACCATTGATAACCAGTTTTCTCTCACCTCAATTCATTGTTTACTTGGTTTTTGTTTGCTTGCTTGTTTTTTTTCTAGAGCAGCAACTCTTTGGCCTCAGAATTCCCTGACACAATATCTCTTACTTGTGCCACAGAAATTTCTATTTCCATGTTGGCAAATAATAAACTAATCAATTGTGAACCAAAATTAATGACTTACATGTGGAGCAATGAGAAACAGGCTTTTCTAAATTTTTCAAATAAAAAAATATTAAAATCATAAAACACATTATTTCTTCCAAATGATGGCAGTGGTGGCCTGTGTACAGCAGCCATTGCCATGATGCTGGCTACTGATGGAGAGGTGCATCTGGGTTTGCTTGCGCTCTGCAAAGCCAATGGGGGCGAGGAGCAGGCAGGAGCCCAGCCCTCCCAGGCAGAGCTGCACTACCCAAGCCCAGAATGCGGACCTGGGTATCTCTGCAGTCTCAGTGGCCCAAGAAGGACCCCCTTCCGCAACATCCCTAGAGAAGCCTTCTTCCATTGCCTGGCCTCTCCCCACTCCCAGTGCCCACTATGATCTTGGAGCAAGATTGGGGTCTAGTTCAGATACCGTGGCAACCCAGCTGGGTATGGAAACACTTGAGGCAGTGCTGACATGCCAGCCCCATGCCACCTCAACCTCTCTAGACTTTGTGTGCCCATGAGCATGGAAAAGAGGCTGAAGGCAGTCTGAGGGAAGCTTGGCATTGGCCTGCAGGTGCCCTGTGGCACAAACAGCCTGTGGCACAAACATGAACTGTGGCAAGAGGCTGACAGGCTTCTGAGCAGAAGGGGTTGAGTCCTCAGTGGAGCTCCACTTTCAAGCCTGGGAGAGTCTGAGGTCTGGGGTCCTGGTGGTGAGTTCTGAACAATGGGTAGGGAATTGTGGTCCTTTATACAAACCAGTCTGTGGCCATCCGTGGACCAATGGGCACTCGCTTCCTCCCCTCTGAAGCCCATAAAAGCCCAGGAGTCAGTCAGACTCAGAGAGTTGATGGGATGGCAAACTGTGGAGAGGAGCTACTCACTCCAGGGTGTCCTCTCTGTTGAGAGCTGAGCAGACCCTGGAATGACCGGACCCCATGCTCACTTACACACGCCTCACCACTTTGCACCTGGCTTGCCTTTGGCAGGTGTGGGATCCAGGCCAGTACTACAAGCCGAGCACAGCCTGCCAGGCTGAGTAGATGGAACAAACCCAACAGGATGAGCAAAACTCAAGGAAAGGTGCCACTGACCACAGAGGTTTCTGGCTGGTGAAGCAACACCCCAAGATTCCTGTGACAGAAACATGAACATTTTGTTAAGGTACTGTCCCAGAAAATTCAGGAATGCAGGTACTGGTAATTATGGCTATTCTAAAATGAAGTTACCAATAGAAGGAAAAAGTTAAGGAAAGTCCAGTTTTTGTGTATAAAGAGGATGTAACCATTCTTCCCTGAGGGATTAAAGAAAGAGGCTCCCAGTAATGTTAATCAGAATATCTGGAATATTTACAATAATAAAGATACAGATAATGCTTCATATATGTTTACAACATAATACGATTTAGTAGTGAGACATTTTGTGTTGAATTTGTCACCTTAATCAGGTATAGTTGTAAATTCAAAACTGCATATGCATCATATTCACCCTACTTGTTAACTCAAGAGCAAATGCTGCTCATGACCAGATACTGTCTTCCAAAAGGTAATTGTTGCACTGGAGCAACTGACGTATTTTGCAATAACCAAACATTGCACAGTCGTATGATTTTTAAGTAAACTTATCATAGGAAGGGTCTATACTTGCTTTTTAAAAAATGTGCACTAAATTGCTCTAGTGCCTTTTGAATTCCTCTGATCAAAAGACATTATTAATGACAGTATCTGGTAAAATAATATTTCAAGTCACTAATTGTATAAAATATCTAATGTAAAATTGGCAAATGAGTCTTTACTGTAGGTAAAGATTAAGATTACTATTCTGATTAAGTAAAAGTGTGTAATTATGTCTTTAATTAAATTCACCATATGATGACTCTTCTGATTACATGACAGTTAGCCCAAGTGTGCTTCAGTTAAAATAATGATGTGGTATAAAACTGGAATTCTAGTCATCTGGTGAAGAAAGGGGAAACAAACATTTCTGATGATTCTTTTTCCACATGTTCACAACACAATGGCATTTAGGAGTCTAAAAATGAGAAAACAGTACGTTTTACAATCTAAGTATAAAGAAAAATTTCAGTATTGTCTTTGTTTATATTAGTTTAAAATTAAGTTGAATATAAATAAATTTATCCAAATCTTTTTTTTTTCCCTACATAGTTCAAATTAGAAAACAAGTCAAGTAAAAGATCTGTCAGTACGCTGTAGTTTTGACTTTATCTGTTTCAAGTTTTTTTAATACCATACTACTGTTAGGTCAATTTTGTAATAAAAGAAGCAATAATCTTAAACCGTTTTCAAAAGATAGAACAACTCCTGTGCAGGCTTCTCTGGGGTTAATATAAAAAATGAGTTTGAGCAATTTAATTTATTATGAGAGGTCATGTGTTCATAGGCAAAGTAATTTAACAACTGATATATTCACTGAATTTACCAAGCAGAACATTTATTTCTTTATAATTTTTACTAGAATTTATTTTTAAATACAAAATGAAAGCAATCAATAAAATTGTATTTAGAGGGCATCTATTACAGGCAAACCACCTACAATAGTAGAGAAATTTTTTGTTGCATCCCAGAGTTTTGTAATTACCTGTTTGCTAGTTTTCAATTAAATATTTCCTAGAGGTAAGGAACTATAACAATTTATTAAACAACTGCTTTAAGAGTGTAAGAGTGCTAAAAAAGTCTAACAAATTTAAAAAATGGCATAACAGCAATGGAAAGTTTAAAAAACAGAATTTGCTTAAAATGTGTTCTATGAAAAACATGAGTGAATATTTAAGGAAATAAATTATGCATGTTATTTTTACTGAGTGAAAACAGATATAGAAAGTTTCTAATGGATAATTGCCAAACTACTGCCTTATGTAAATCTCCTGGATGGATTAGGTCTGTCTGATTCAACATGATTTTTCTTAATATCTGAATTTAGACATATTAGTTATGGTTAATTTATTTTATTAGAAAGTGAAATCCTAGTGTAGAAAAAAAAATGTTTTTAGAAATGTAATAGACCATAAGAGGATAAGGGTAATTCTAATATTTAGGTCAAAACTACTGAGCTGTAACAATACTGGGGCAGGCACGGATTTGGTTGACTCAAGTTTACAAATCAGCTGACATAGTGCGATTGGAAGTCTAATGTTCAGAAACAATAGAGCGCTACTCTTCAGATCATGCCTTGCCTAGTCTGTTTATTTTATTCCAAAAGCTCAATTAATCTTTATTTACTTGCTTTATGAAAAAAAAAATTGTGTCTGTGTGCCTGTACATGTATGCAGAAACAAACCATGTATAATCTCTAGGGGTTTCTGCCAAAGTGTTTCCTAACAAGAGAAGCAGTTGAGTTAATCACCCCCATACAAATTAGGGGTGCTCAGGACCAAACCATTTGCTCTTCCATTGGCTTCATGATTGTGATTTTTTTTTTTTAAATTATACTTTAAGTTCTGGAATACATGGTCAGAAAGTGCAGGTTTGTTACATAGACATACATGTGCCATGGTGGCTTGCTGCACCCATCAACCCATCATCTACATTACATATTTCTCCTAATGCTATTCCTCCCTAAAGCCCCCTACAGGTCCTGGTGTGGATGTTTTCCTCCCTGTGTCCATGTGTTCTCATTGTTCAGCTCCTACTTATGAATGGGAACATATGGTGTTTAGTTTTCTGTTCCTGTGTTAATTTGCTGCGAATGATGGTTTCCTGCTTCATCCATGTCCCTGCAAAGGACATGACCTCATCTGCTTTTATGGCTGCCAAGAATCACATAGTGTATATATGCCATATTTTCTTTATCCAGTCTATCATTGAGGGGCATTTGGGTTGGTTTCACGTCTTTGCTATTGTGAACAGTGCTACCATAAACACACATGTGCATGTGTGTTTATAGTAGAATGATTTATAATCCTTTGCATATATACTCAGTTATGAGATTGCTGGGTCAAATGGTATTTCTATTTCTAGATCCTTGAGGAATCACCACACTGTTTTCCACAATGATTGAATTAATTTACACTCCCACCAACAATGTAAAAATGTTCCTATTTCTCCACATCCTCTCCAGCATCTGTTGTTTCCTGACTTTTTAATGATAACCATTCCAACTGGCTTGAGATCCTATCTCAATGTGGGTTTGATTTGTATTTCTCTAAAGACCAGTGATGATGAGCTTTACTTCATGTTTGTTGGCTGCATAAATGTCTTCATTTGAAAAGTGTCTGTTCATGTTCTTTGCCCATTTTTTGATGGGGTTGTTTGTTTTTTGTTTCTTGTAAATTTGTTTAAGTTCTTTGTAGATTATGCATATTAGCCTTTTGTCAGATGGATAGATTGCAAGAATTTTCTCCCATTTTGTAGGTTGGCTGTTCACTCTGATGTTAGTTTCTTTTGCCGTGCAGAGCTCTTTAATTTAATTAGATTCCATTTGTCAATTTTGACCTTTGTTTTAGTCATGACATCTTTGCCCATGCCTATGTCATGAATGATATTGCCTAGGTTTTCTTCTAAGATTTTTACGTTTTTAGGTCTTATGTTTAAGTCTTTAATCCATCTTGTGTTAATTTTTGTGTAAGGTATATTGAGTGGATCCAGTTTTAGTTTTCTGTGTATGGCTAGCTAGTTTTCCCAACACAATTTATTAAATAGGGAATTATTTCCGCATGCTTGTTTTTGTCAGGTTTATCATAGATTAGATTGGTTGCAGATATGTGGTGCCATTTCTAAGGCCTCTATGCTATTTAATTTGTCTATAAATCTGCTTTGGTACCAGTATTGTGATGTTTTTTTTAACTGTACCCTTGTAGTATAGTTTGAAGTCAGGTAGCGTGATGCCTCTAGCTGTGTTCTTTTTGCTCAGGATTCTCTTGCCCATGCAGGCTCTTTTTTTGGTTCCATAAGGAATTTAAAGTATTTTTTTTCAAATTCTGTGAAGAAAGTCAATGGTGGCTTGATGAGGATAGCATTGAATCTATAAGTTACTTTGGGCAGTATGGCCATTTCACTATATTGATTCTTCCTATCCATGAGCATGGAATGTTTTTCCATTTGTTTGTATCCTCTCTTGTTTCCTTGAGCTGTGGTTTGTAGCTGTCCTTAAAAAGGTCCTTCACATCACTTGTAAGTTGTATTCCTAGGTATTTTATTCTCTTTGTAGCAATCATGAATGGATTTTCACTCATGATTTGGCTCTCTGTCTATAATTGGTGTATAGGAATTCTTGTCATTTTTGCACATTGATTTTGTATCCTGAGACTTCGCTGAAGTTACTTAACAATTTAAGAAGATTTGGGTCTGAGACAATGGGATTTTCTAAATATACAATTACATCATCTGCAAACAGACAATTTGACTTCCTCTCTTCCTATCTGAATACGCTTTATTTATTTCTCTTGCCTGATTGCCCTGGCCAGAACAACAATAGTATGTTCAATACATGTGGTGAAACTTAGTATCCTTGTCTTGTGCCATATTTCAAAGGGAACGCTTCTAGATTTTGCCCATTCAGTATGATATTGGCTGTGGGTTTGTCATAAATAGCTCTTATTATTTTGAGACACTTTCCATCAATACCTAGATTATTGAAAGTTTTTAGCATGAAGAGATGTTGAATTTTATCAAAGGGCTTTTCTGCATCTATTTAGATAATCATGTGCTTCTTGTCATTGGTCTGTTTATGTGATGAATTATGTTTATTGATTTGTATATGTTGAACCTGCCTTGTATCCCAGGGATGAAGCTGACTTGATCGTGGTGGATAAACTTTTTGATATGCTTCTGGATTTGGTTTGCCTGTATTTTATTGAAGATTTTCACATCGATGTTTACCAGGGACATTGGCCTGAAATTTTCATTCTTTGTCATGTCTCTGGCGGGTTTTGGTATCAGGATAATGCTGGCTTCATAAAATGAGTTAAGGAGGAATCTCTCTTTTTCTTTTATTTTGAATAGTTTCAAAAGGAATGGTACCAAATTCAAAAGCTAGCAGAAGACAAGAAATAACTAAGATCAGAGCAGAACTGAAAGAGACAGAGGCACAAAACATCCTTTAAAAAAATCAATGAATCCAGGAGCTTGTCTATTGAAATGATTAACAAAATAGATTGCTAGTTATACTAATAAAGAAGAAAACAGCAATGAATCAAACAGACACAATAAAAAAAACTATAAAAAGAATATCATTATTGATCCCACAGAAATAGAATCTACCATCAAAAAATTCTAGAAACATCTCTACAAATATAAACTAGAAAATTTAGAAGAAATGAATGAATTCCTGGACACATACACCCTCTCAAGACTGAACCAGGAAAAAGTTGAATCTCTGAATAGACAAAGAACAATTTCTGAAATTGAGGCAATAATTGATACGCTACCACTCAAGAAAGCCCAGGACCAGACAAATTCACAGGAGAATTCTATTACAGGTAGTCTGTTTATTTTTAAGGCCATTTTTCAAGAGGGATATTGACAAATTGAAGGATAACCAAGAAGAGTACACTTTCCAAAAATAATGTATGGTATAGTGGAATTCATTATTCTTCAGTGTGGAAAATTGGAAACCATAATTAAAAAGTTAAGTATATATTTTTATTTAAAGAATTCTCTCATGAGTAGGAATGCATCCCAGCTCAGACTATTCAAAGATCAAAACCAGGACTAAAAGAAGGATGTAATACAAGTTTCTTGATTATGTCAACACTTTTGCAATGATGAAAGCTATTATCATACTGTAATAAAGTGAGTTCCGATAATGGCGAATGCTAAAATAAAAGATTGATGACCCTATGTCCTTTCCAGTAGAAGCAATTACTTCTACTTTTGTTATAGATTGTACTGAATGATCTCTGTTATCTATGTATCATTTAAGACTCTATAATTAATTTCATCTACTATGCTACATTATTCTGATTGGTGGAAACATATTTGTTTACAGGTTGCTGTTGATGTCTCACTAGGATGTTTGTAGAATATATTATGACATATCCTATGTAGACTATATCATGTAATAATAGATTAGTAAATAGATCAATAATGTTTAGTGTACAGTTCAATGACAAGTGTATGTGTTTTTGTACTTGCCATTTCAACAGAGATACAGAACATTAACATCAACTTAGGAAGATCCTGGTTTTTTTCTCTTTAGGAAATCTCTTCCATTTCCTATCCAAAGGAAACATTCATCTGACCTTCACTCTCATAATTTTGCCGTTCTAGAACTTCATATAAGTGAAATTATACAATATTTTCTGTTTGACTTCTTTCATTCAACAATAAACAGATTCTTCCACATTGTTTCATTATTAGCAATGAATATTAGCAACATTAATTTTTGTTGTTAATATTTATTGCATGGCTATGCTATTATTTGAGTTGTATACAGTATTAGATTTTTAAAACTCAGAGCTTATGAATATTAGTATAAATTCTTTCTATGCTTATGTACTCTCATTTATCTTCAATGAATAACAAAAAGTTAAATTTCTTGGTGAAAGAATGACTGTGTGTTTAGCTTCATAAGAAATTGTCATATAGATTGTAAG
The DNA here is from genome assembly GCA_963574635.1 of Cheracebus regulus. Classification (NCBI taxonomy): domain Eukaryota; kingdom Metazoa; phylum Chordata; class Mammalia; order Primates; family Pitheciidae; genus Cheracebus; species Cheracebus regulus. The sequence continues at coordinate 12,503 of CAUYQU010058002.1, forward strand.
ATGAATACACCATTATATACAGTCTTTGCAGTATAATGGATTCCAGTTGCTTCATGTCCTCACCAACATTTGGTATTGTCATTCTTTCAAATTTAAGCCATTCTAGTGTCCTGAATAATAGTGGTATCTTGTTCTTAATTTGTATCCCCTTCATGACTAATATTATTTAGTAAGGCTTCATCTACTGGTTTTCCATTTATATATCTTTTGTTATGAAATGCCTGTTCCAGTCTTTTGTCTATTTAATTTAATTTAATTTAATTTTAATATCTTCTCATTATTGAGTTGTAAGAGTGTTTTTTGAATAAAATTTAAAGTGTTATAAATATGTTTCTAGATTTTTTGGTTAATTTCTGTAGTAGTGCCATTTCTTTTTCTACAAAAAAGTATGGTAAAGAATAGATATTTTTAACTTTGATGTAGCCCATTTGTCATATTACTATTTCATGTTTTCATGTTCTGGCCAAGAAACATTTACCTTTCCTAGGTTTACAGATATTTTTGTATTTTAAAAATATTTTCTCTATGATTGATTTGGACGTTAATTTTTGCATAAAATGAATTGTGATTACTTTTTTTTCTCTAAATACATATAACAGGTTATTCTAGTACCAATCAACAAATTAAGGATCACTTTATTGTGTAATCCATTTGATTAATGCTTTCTTTTCAAGAGAAAGTAAAACATTATTTGTATTCCTGTGGGAATACTTCTTATGGTCACAACCTCAGAAGACTTGGATTTTTATTTTAAATATTGTCATTCATTATGTATATGATATAATATTGATATCTCCCTGGACTGATCATTTGACAACTGGGGGCTAACTAATAAAGCTGGGTAAAATACGGGGTCCACAAAATGGTGAAATTATTAGGGATTACTTGGGCCAGAAATACTAGAGTTCTTACACACACACACACACACACGCATGCACACACACACACACACACGTTATTCTCTGCAAGCTCCAAATCCAAAAAAATGCACACACAAATTGGATTTTTGGTTTCTGGAGAAATTTCATACTATATTGAGGAACATACTAACCTATTATTCAAAATATTTTTCCTTTGTTTTGTTTTTACTAATTTATTTTTTTGAAAGTAAATGTGTATGGGACTCTGAGCAACAACCATCTCTCTTGGAGCTTCAAGGAGTCACAACTCAGTAAATTCCTCTAAGAATGCAAAACAGGCTCAACAATATTTGAAATGTCAGCTACTGTACTCACATTACTAGGAATTTTGGAATAAGCTCTTAACTGCCACCTGTGAGTGTCAAGATTTTACTAGAAAGTTACTTGAGGCTGCTACGAAACACATTTTATTGAAAGGCAATTGTTATTCTGGGCTTTATTTAAAACTGCTTTTATTATTATTTTTAAAATTCTTCTTTATAAGTGCATAAATTATTATTTGATATTATAAAGCTGTCATGATAGGGGCTATGTCAGAACAACATTCCAGTAGAGAGGGAAATGTGCAAAAATGTTTCCACATTAAATGCTCAAGCACAAGTTCCAGAGGACCCCTAGAGGCACATACTGCCTACATGAAGAGTTTCTTCTATGTCCTGGTGTCATGTTATGTTGGTTCCTCATGAGGAGTTGCCCTAACTTCACTGCCAAATGAGCTTCTATGTATGATCGGTTACTGGATTGCTAAACAAGCAGCAGGGTGGCCAGGAGCGGTGGCCAATGCCTGTAATCCCAGCATTTTGGGAGGCCGAGGCTCACAGATAACCTGGAGTCAGGAGTCTGAGACCAGCCTGGCAAACATGGCAAAACTGTCTCTACTAAAACATACAAAGATTAGCTGGTGTCATGGTTGGTACCTGTAATCCCAGCTACTCAGGAGGCTAAGGTGGAAGAATTGCTTGAACCCAGGAGGCAAAGGTCGTAGTGAGCTGAGATCGTGCCACTACACTCTAGCCTGGGTGACAAAGCAAGACTGCATATCAAAATACATACATACATAAATAAAAGACAGCAGAGTTTACTGTTCAAGGTAGAGAGCTGGCCTTGTCTTTAAGCAGCAGGTTTACAACTGGTGGCTAATTGCACTTCATAAAGGGAAAAGATGAATCCACTCAAGGGGAAGAAAGTGGTGCTGCCCATGTTATCAGAGAAACTGGGAGGTGACAATAATAATAATGTATGGATTTATATCAGTTTTGGCCTGTAGCCAATAAACTGGCTATGGGGTCAAAAATGAGTCTTAAATGACTGGAAACTAAAAGGAATCACAGTGTCAAGTGCTTATTATGAAAAATTATCATTTAGTCAGAGAAGGAAAAAAGCACTTCTTCCTTCAGTGGAGTAATAGAATAAACAAATGAATGACCTCATACTTTTATTGGAAGTGACCTCTTAGGTAGACATAATGAGAGGAAATTATGTCATTTGAGTAATGCAACAATTAGCAGAATAAAAGGAGAATACTCCACTTTATTTTCATAAATTAGTTTGAATAACACTTGGACTTTTGTCAACAGAAAATATCAGCTTAAAAACAGTTATGTTTCATGTAACCAAGAGGATCAGGCTGACTCATAAATGACAAATCAATTACATTTGTTCACCTTCTAGGATTCTAATTGAATAATTAGGGGGTACTGACCTACATTACAATTACTCTGGATTTGGACTTAAATATCTGATATCTGGTACCTGAACAAGATGCCATAAAGTTATTAGGAGTCTTTGGCTAAAATCATTATTTCAATTTGGATCCACTGCTTTGTCAACTGATGAAGAGATCAGTTTTCTGCAGGTGCACCGTAATACTTGTTTAAAATTAAGAAATATGTACAATGGAGTTATTATTTCCCTTACGAGTCACAAGACAGTGGACTGATTTTAAAAAAAATGGACAATTGAAACATCTCTTTGAAAAACAGCGTTCAGAAAAGACTGAAGGGATGAGTCATATGATTGAACAAATGTGTAGAAGTATAGAGGTCACCATTGAATCATGAGAATTTAAACATGAAGAATATAATTTATATTTGGTTCCTCCACCAGCGTCCAATGCCCAAATTAAAATCTGACTGTGGGATCTCCCCCTCCAGCCTGACCATGAGGTAGAAAAGAAAAATCTGTTTTCTAGGGAGAAATTCAAGCCAGGTTCAGAAATTTGCATAAGTAACGAGTAGTTGAATGTTAGTGGCCGAGACAATGGAGAAAATGTTTCCAGGACCAGAGCCTTCACAGCAGCCTCTCCCATCGCAGGCCCTAAGGCCTAGGTTTAGTGGGCAGGGCCCAGGGATCTCTTGCTCTGTGTAGCCTTGGGTCTTGGTGACTTGAGTCCCAGCTGCTTCAGTTCCACACATGGCTAAAACTGGTCAAGGTATAGTTTGGACTGTTGCTTCATAGGGTGCAAGCCCCAAGCCTTGGTGGCTTCCATGTGGTCTTGGTTCTGTAGGTGCACAGAAGTCAAGAATTGATATTTGAAACCTCTGTCTAGATTTTAGAGCATGTTTGCTGTAGGGACAGAGTCCTCATGGTGAACCTCTGCTAGGGCAATACTGGAGGGAAATGTGGAATTGGAGCCCCCACAGAGTGCCCATTGGGGCACTGCCTTGTGGAGCTGTGAGAAGAGTGCCACTATCCTCCAGACCCCATAATGGTAGATCCACTGACAGATTGCACCATGCACCTGGAAAAGCCACTGGCACTCAATGCCAGCCCATGAACAAAATTGCCAAAGCTGTGGAAGCCCACCTCTTGCATCAGTATGTCCCAGATGTGAGATATGGAGTTAAAAGGAGATCATTTTGGAGCTTTAAGATTTAATGACTGTCCCACTGGATTTTGGACTTGCAGGGGATTCATAGTTCCTTTGTTTTGACCAATTTCTGCCATTTGGAATGGGAGCATTTGTGCAATGTCTGAATCCCCATGGTACCTAAAAAGTAACTAACTTGATTTTAACTTTATGGGCTCATAGGTGGAAGGCACTTGCCTTGTATCAGTCATGCTGTGAACTTTCGAGTTAATGCTGGTATGAGTTAAAATTTTTAGGAACTGTTGGGAAAGAATGGTTTTGAAATGTGAAAAAACAAGATTTTCGAGGGACGAGGAGCAAAATGATATGGTTTGGCTCTGTGTTCCCACCCAAATCTCATCTCAAATTTAATCCCTATGTGTAAAGGGAGGGATCTGTAATCCCCAGGTATTGTGGGAGGGAGGTACTAGATTATGGGGGCAGCTTCCCTCATGCTGTTCCTGTGATAATGAGTGAGTTCTCATGAGTTCTGATGGGTTTTTATGTTTGGAAGTTCCCACTTTGCTTTTCTGTTTTCCTGCCAACTTGTGAAGAAAGTGTCTGCTTCCCATGCCACCATAATTGTAAGTTTCCTGAGGCTTCCCCAGCCATGTAGAAATGTGACTTAATTAAACCTCTTTTCCGTTATAAATTACCCAGTCCCAAGTATTTAAAGCAGTGTCAAAAAGGAATAATACATGGAGGACTGTAGAAATGATACAGATCACACCTCAGAGGTGCAAGAGCATGAATTTACATAGTGGTGGGACAGAGACCCATGAGGTAGAATTTCAGTGGTCTTTCATCCCCATGAAGTGCCTGAATGGAGAAATCATTCAATGTAATAATTTTTTGTTTCCTGTTAATATGTTTCACCTATTGATCAATATTGGCTTCACAATGTCATTTTAGGTTTTTCACTTGCCTTTCTATTTGAAATCTTTTGTAATCATAATTTCTAGGTCAGATCCCACTTATCTCTTCAAAATGAGGTGATATCTGAAAATTAAATGAGCAAACCATTTCATCTTCCCTTTTATTGGTTGATATTTTAAATAATAAAACATGCAGCAGATCTATGTACCACTTATTCTACCTGAATTAGTGGAACCAGTGCTGAAATATTTTTTGCAGTCCTCAGTATTGATGAGACTCTTATACGGTATGTTTGAGAAAATGAATATATGTACAAACATACACACACACACGCACACACTTATGACCACTTTTGCATTCTTGGAATCCCATAGAACTTCAGATAATGGCAAAATGATCACTGATATTTTAGAATTAAAATATATTCTTCTTGTACAGAATTGAATAAAACAATATTGAAAACAAACCTGTACATTCTTTCCTATCTTTGTGAAAATCCATCAGTTTTCTTGATTTGGGGATTCAAGCCTGAAGGACGGTGATAGTCAAATAATGTTTCCCTATTATGATATTTACTATTCAATTAATTTTTGATGCTTCCACCTCCTAATTGCAAGAGTAATAAGAATTCCCTTAATTACTTTGCATTGTACCTAGAGCTGTTTTGAGTGTTCTCAGAAAGCAAACTCTAATTAAGAAACTTAGAAAAAAACTGGAAAGTAATTTTACCTTATAATTTTCAGTGACTGTTGAAATTAGGGGTCAATACAGCAACAGTCAAGATTATCAACAAAACAAAACTCAAATCTTTGTATCAAATCCTTTTTATTTTTTATAGTTTCCAGAATTGTTAATATACCTTTTACATTTATTATCTAGATTAATTCTGTGATAATTTTTTTTCTGTTTTTGATTTTTTGATAATGATTGTGCTGAATGTTTGCACAATGGTTACTGTGCAGTTGATCAGAACTCTTCATGTTTGGTCTGACGTTATTATAAACATGAACAAATACGGTTACAAATACATTACTCCAAAGCCTTTATAGCAGATATATTTCTTCATTTCATCATATAAGCCATTTTAAAGTCTGGTATCACTATAAATTAAGTATACAATCGAGTATTCAGTTGTGCACATATATCTATAATCTTTTGGTCAAATAAAATGGCTAATGTGGAACAAAGATAGCTAGAAATCAGTCTAGAGTCTAGTCAAGAAAGTGTAAAATTCCAGGAAAGCATCAAGAACGTGTAAAATTCCAGGTAAGCACACAGCCTTTAAAGTCAAACTACTTGGTTCTAATCTCAGCTCTGCAGTTTACCAACCCTGTGATATTTTGCCTTTCTGCTCTTTTTTCATCTACATAATAGGCTTAATAATATTTCCTTCTTCATAGAGTTGCATTAAATATCAATTATTTAATCCATAAAATCACATAGAACAGTCTCCAACATAGTATGTGCTCAATTCTTGTTTTTACTATTGTCACTGGTTACAAAAAACTAGAACACAACTCTATTTCTTGTAACTTTACCCAAAAAAATTAGATTTTATTTTTATTAAACAGTTTTAGGTTTACAGAAAAATTGTGTGGCGAGTACAGAGCACCCATAACTCCCTCACACTCATCCCAGCTTTTCCTAGTATAACACCTTGTGTAATTGTGTTGATGAGCCAAGTTTGATACATTATTAAGGATTATAGTATATATTAAAATTCACTCTTTATCTTGTACAATCTGTGAATTTTGACAAATCTATAATGACAGGTATTCACTATTACAATATCACACAGCATAATTTTACTGCCCTAAAAAAAATCACTTCGTTCAACTTATTTTTTGCTTCTTTCCTCCTCCCAAAGCCCTGGCAACCCCGATCTTTTTACTGTCTCCATAGTTTTCTATCTCCAGAACGTCATGTAGTTGGAATCAAACAGTAGGTAGCCTCTTCAAATTGTCTTCGTTTACTTAATAAGATGAACTTAATTTTTCCTTATATTCTTTTCATGGCTTCATAATACTATTTCTTTTTAATTCTGAGTAATAATACACTGTTTCTATGTACTAAAGGCTATTTATCCAATGACCTATTGAAGGACATCTTGGTTGCTCCTGTATTTTGAAATTATAAACAAGAATATTATAAATATTTGTGTGAATGTAAGTTTTCAGTTCTGTTATGTAAACACCATGTAGCATGAAAGCAGAATACCATGGTAAGAATATGCTTAGTTTTCTAAGGAACTGCCAGACTGTCTTCCAAAGTGACTATCATCTTGCATTTAACCTGGCAATGAATGAGAGTTTCTGTTGCTCCACATCCACATCAACATTTTCTGTCATTCATTTTTGTTTATTCAACCCTCTCTTATGTGTGACTCTGTTCAAATGTTAGAGTTTCTGTATTTTATACTATTTTAAGAGTAGGAAAATATTTTCACAGGACAAACATCAAGATTTTCTAGTAATCCCCTGGACATCCACCATTGCTGCTGTGGTCTTTTGTGCTGAAAGTTATTTTCTAAAACATCCCACAATTCTCACATTTATTATTCTTTTCTAAGTCCAAATCTAGAAATTGTAACTGCCAATTTATATAATAATAAGCTGAAAACCGTGATCATTTTTGAGACTAATTGATTTCCTGGTGTCAGCCATCAAAATATTATTTCTTTATAAATACTACTATTTACTAAAATTAACCTTTAATAAATAGACTAGATTTATAGTGTTTTACACACATGTAGAATTTGGTAATAAAGGCTCTGAGAAGTATGTTTATAAATTACATATATGTAGAGAGGAAAGCGCTAACTTAGGAAGGTAGAATATGCCTGGGGTATAGCAGAATTCAAGACAAATCTAATCTCAGCTTTCAAGGTGTTTATATTCAGGGAAGAAAAAAGAGAAAACTTATTCAAAAAAACTAAACTAAAAATAGATTAGCAAATTGTGGAGGAATCCAAAACTAGTGAAGTAATTAAAAAATGAATTACTTTTTTTTTTTTTTTCAGTATTTCTTTTTCTTTTTTTTTTTTTATTGCATTTTAGGTTTTGGGGTACATGTGAAGAACACAATATTGTTGCATAGGTACACACGTGGCAGTGTTATTTGTTGCCTTCCTCCCCTTCACCTATATCTGGCATTTCTCCCCATGCTATCTCCCCCCAACTCCCCACCCCCCTGTCCCTCCCCTATTTCCCCCCAACATCCCCCAGCGTATAGTGCTCCCCTCCCTGTGTCCATGTGTTCTCATTGTTGAACACCCGGCTATGAGTGAGAACATGTGGTGTTTGATTTTGTGTTCTTGTGTCAGTTTG
>CAUYQU010058005.1:0-14411 GCA_963574635.1 Cheracebus regulus
AAATTATTTCATATTTAATCACTTCACCACCCCCTCCCTTATAAACTATGCACCTTGGAATACCCAAATACTTTATTTTTATTTATTTATTGTTTTGAGATGGAGTTTTGCACTTGTTGCTTAGGCTGGAGTGCAATGGCACACTCACCACAAGCTCCACCTCCTGGGTTCAAGTGATTCTCCTGCCTCAGCCTCCCGAGTAGCTGAGATTACAGGCATGTGCCACCACACCTGGCTAATTTTGAATTTTTAGTGGAGACTCGATTTCTCCACTTTGGTCAGGCTGGTCTCAAACTCCCAACCTCAGGTGATCCACCCACCTCGGCCTCCAAACTGCTGGAATTACAGGTGTGAGCCACTGGACCCAGCTGAAAAGGATTGCTTTCTAATAGTCAGAGCTGACTATAGCAGACATGAATGGAGATCTGCCCAGACCACCTTAAAGAGAACCTTCTGCAAAGCACAGCTGACTGACCGATTACTTGTTATTCCTCTGGACCCACCCGGGATTCTTCCCAACTAACGACTGAGCCCAGTGAGGGTACTTAGTGCCAGGTCCTTTCTGCTTGATGCAGGACTCTTCTGATAGGCAACGTTTTTCAAGAAATCCTCATCAACAAAGCCGAAACCTTCTTAGAACTGCACTCAGATCTGAGACTTCTTATCACCCTACTTTCTTCTCTCTTTCACAGGTGTGCATTTTACATGGCTACCTGAAGATTCTTCCTACTCATTCCTGTACTCTCCTTTTCCTCCACAGATGTTTCTACCAATAAACATGCTGCCTGTTGTATTAGTTTGCTAGGGCTGCCATAATAAAATACCACAGACTAGGGGGCAGTTGGATTTTCTGCAGTTCTGGAGCCTGAAAGTCTAAGACCGAGGTGTGGGCAGGTTTGTTTCCTTTTGACATCTCTCTCCTTGGTTACAAATGGTCATGTTCTTACTGTCCTCACATGGCATTTCCTCTGTGTCTGAGCATGCCTGGCATCTCTCTCCTTTTATAAAATTACACCAGTTACACTGAATTCTGGCCCCAACCTTACAACTTCATTTAACCTTAATTATTCCTTCAAGGCCCTATCTCCAAATACAGTCACTTTGGAGTTTAGGGTTTCAACATTTCAACATATGAATTCTCAGGAGACACAATTCAGTCCTTAACACCTGTCTAATCTCCGTTGGAATCTGGTTTTTGAAAGTCCCAAATTGACACAGTGAATAAAGAGAAAATGAGCTGCGTTTGGTAAAGAGTGAGCTCTGCATCAGTGAAGATGGTCACACAGAGCCTGAGAGGTGACTGTTCAGTGATAGCGACTGGCCCACCTGACAGATTTCTATCTAAATTCCACACTCACCGAGTTAGTTATTTATCTATTTATTATTGCACGTTAACAGTTAAAAGTCACCTGGAATCTGTTAGCCTGATACTAAGGTAAAAGACTAAATTAACATCTTTGAAGACAGGATACGAGAAAAGTCATAGAAGACATATATGCTTTCTAGGTTAGTCATCTTGATGACCATATTTGTACAAAGGCACATGGATAGTTGTGTCTTGTTCATTCATGTAGCCCAAATGCCCAGAAAGTCTAGTGTTTGGCACACCTCGTGTGTTCCACAAATAGTTGATGGATAAATGGATTGATCATTGCCGTCCCAACACCCCCACAGTTACTGCACCAACAGGTTCTCAGGTTCTATGCATTAGAAATAATTGGAGGACTGTGATGATTATAACGCAAAGCAAGAGACTTAAGATGAATGAGTTTATGAACTTTCCTTCCTTTATTGGGTATTTTGGAAAGTTCAGCCTGGGAGGTAGAAGATAATGGGAAGTCTTCTCATAAGTCTTAATGTTTAGTTGCATGGCCCTTAAAGCCATCCAGGTGGCTCTTCTCTGGTTTGAACAATCTGACCCCCAAGAAGTCTATATTATTATGCCAGTAGCCGTCTAGTAATTAGGTTCATTAAGGCTTAGTTTTTCTTCCTAGAAATAAAGGAGGGCAGGCAGGAAGGAAGACGTAGGATTGGATATCTTGCTTCATTAACAGATTATTTGTGAAGTTCAAATGAGCTGATGAGAGAAAAACTAGTGAGTGCTTAAAAGCTACAAATACTTACATTTCTAAGACATTCCTAGAGAACATATATTTGAAACATCAGAGGGAAGAGTACAGATACGAGGAATAGGACATTTCACTCAAATTGGCTTGTCACAGATATAAATTTTTTTGAAAGCCACACTTTTTCATTGGGTATACATTTGTCAAAGGTTTTCAAGAGCACCCAGTTCTAAGCTCTGAGCAGATTCTTTAAAAGTTAGCAAACTAACACAGTAATAGAAAGCAAGCACCACGTGTTCTCACTTAAGTGGGAGTTAAACAATTTGAACACATTGACACAGGAAGGGGAACATCACACACCAGGGCCTGTCAGGGGGTGGGAGACAAGGGGAGGGAGAGCATTAGGACAAATACCTAATGTGTGTGGGGCTTAAAACCTAGATGGTGGGTTGGCAGGTGCAGCAAATCGCCATGGCACATGTATACCTATGTAACAAACTTGCACGTTCTGCACATGTATCCCAGAACTTCAAAGAAAAGAAAAAAAAATCTGTTGCTTGCAGAAAAAAAGAAATAAATATATAAACTTTTAGAATCATTATTCTACAGATTTCTTGAGCGACATAAAAGTCAGAAGAATGTTTGAAATTGAGAAAAAACCCTCCAAGGAGGTACTGAGCACATATCGAGGGTAGCTACAGCATTATCTCAATGACTGATTCTACTACAGAGCGCAGTCCAAGCAAGCGTCTTCCTTCATGTAATAGGATGAGTATACCACTCTCTTTAATTCCGTAGTCTTCATAAGCTAGTGACATCCTGCTGGATTTTTCTCTTATGCCATCCCAGGTGTTACCCATTTGTGTATCTAGATCACCACTAGTGTGCCATCCACCGCTGATGACGCTTGGGCTTGTCGTATGGCAGTAAGTTTAAACGTGTTCATAGTTCCATTTTCAGCATGAAACTCATCACGTGTTCAGAACCCTTTCTACTCTGCACTTCTCCAAATGCAATCACTGACTGCTCCGTTTGTTGTAAACTGGCTGAACCCCAAGGAGATCAGGAATATGACAGAGAGAGATTAGCAGTTGCAAGTTCCCCACAACCCCCATTCCTGGCAGAATGCCACAAGGTCATCATTCCTGTCCCATCCTACAGAGGATTCCTTGGTGACCAAGAAGGTCAGAGATAATTTGGGGTGTGTGCTGTCTACAGCTACTTGGCCAACAGCTCCTCCTCCAAGGCACTGGAACACCATCTCCACAGCAAGTCAAGGTGGCATCCTCTCCCTTTGTGATTTTGCGACTTATCCTGTCTCTTTCCTCATTATCTCTTTCTTTCTCTGGCTTTTTCGTTTTCTAAAAATCACTTTCCGCTAGTTCCTACTTTGTCTTTCCAGACATTTTCCTTTCTCTCTCTCTTAATCTCTGAATTATATCTTTGATAATCTCTTCCTCTTTCGTGTCGGCAGTCTGGAAACCTTTCCCTCTTTCTTTCCATTTATATTTGTTATTTGTGTCTGTCTCCCGTTTTTTGTGTTTGGGGGTTTTTATTGTCTCTTTGTTTTTTTAAGATGGGGTCTCACTTTGTTATCCAGGCTGGAGTGCAGTGGCATGACCATAGCTCAACACACCCTTGTACTCCTGGGTTCAAATCATCCTCTGGCATCAGCCTCCCAAGTAACTGGGACTACAGGCACACACACCACCATGCCCAGCAACCTTTTTGTTTTATATTTCATTTTTATTTTTGTAGATGTGGGGACTTCCTTTGTTACCCAGCTGGTCTTGAACTTCTGGCCTCAAGCAATCCTCCTATCTTGGCTGCCCAAGGTTTGGGGATTACAGGTGTGAGCCACTGCACTGGCCCCTTTAATATGTTTGGTTAACCCTCTTCTCCCCTACCAAATTTTCTCTCCTCTTTCTTTTCTCCTTCCTTCCTTCCTTTTTTCCTTCCTTCCTTCATTCCTTCCTATTTCCTTTCCTTTTTCTGTTTCTTTCTTTCTTTCTTTCTTTCTTTTTCTTTCTTCTTCCTTTTTTTTTTGACAGGGCTTAGGCTAGAGTGCAATGGCACAATCATGGTTCACCACAGCCTCAACCTCACCTGGCTCGAGTGATTCTCCCACCTCAGCATTCTGAGTAGCGGGGACTGCCGGCATGTGCCACCATAGGCTTTGTCATATTTTTTTGTAGAGACAGGGTTTTGCCACGTTGCCCGGGCTGATCACTGACTCCTGGGCTCAAGCCGTCCACTGGCCTCGGCCTCCCGCAGTGGGATTACAGGCGTGAGCCACTGCTCCCGACCCCTCCCTTCTTTCTTGCATCTCATCTGGTCTCTTCTCTTTCTCTCTTCTTTCACTCTTTGGGGCTCTTCTTTTTAATTTCTATCTCGACTTCACTATCTCTATCTCTCTTCAATCTCTCTATGTGGCATCAATTTGTCACTATCTTACTCCTATTTGTTTACCAGAAAGTAGATAATTCATTTATTTTTCTATTATTTCTCCATCTCCTCTCCACCCTCCTTAAGTATCTTTCTATTTTTTTTTCCTTCTCTTTCCGTCATTCTCAATTTTGTTATCTTACCAAATCTTGCATTGAATCTGTGTTCATACCTTTCTTGTTTTCTTTGTTGTCTTTTCCTCTCCTGGTTTTGTTCACACACACACACACACACCCCTGCACCTCCCTATCCTTCTTTCTCCTGTCTCGTTTTTTAACTCATTCTTTGGCTTTATGTCTGTTTGTGTGTGTGTGTGTGTGTGTGTGTGTGTGTGTGTGTGTGTGTGTGTACGTGCGTAAAGTATGCACACCCCTCACATGTACAGAAGACAGGAGGGGCAGGGAGAAAAGTGCCTGAGGTTAGAGAGCTACCCACAGAGACAGAATCTGTGGTTTGTAACCCTGGTTTCCATGAGAATCTTCTGATCGAGTTGTCTGCGAAGGGGCCAATGAATCTAATACGCCTGGGTTTAGATCTACGGGTTAAAACGACGAAACCCCTTGAAAGCCAAGGTCAATTATTTTCACCTCATGCAATAATCAATAGGAAAAGAAAAGAGATTTTTGAGGACTACAGTAAAATCAGGTATCTGTGTGAGAGAGAGAATCTGAAAGCCCTGTGGGGGATGATCACAAAGACAGGACTTGGATGCAGGGAGGCGAACGGAAATTCCCATCTGTCTTTTTGGGACTTGTTTAAATAGCACCTCAATGAGCTTCTGTTTAGAATCCATTTCTCCTTCCCCAGAACCCCCTGCAAATGTTTATTTCTGCATTTCTGTCTTTACCAAACTCAGGCTAATTTTTTAACTACCTGTCCATGTGTCTGCTGCCCCCTGGACTGAGTACATTGACAGCAATGCCAAGATATTGGCTCCATGGTTTTCTTGGGATTGTTTCTAACCCACACTTCTAATCATCTAAGTGTTCAGAGTCAGTGTCAGCATTTGCTTAACTCAATTAAATAATAGCCTTCCTAATCTTCAAAATGTTAAAGTGATAATATTAACAACTGAGATTAACGACACAGCCAGTTATATGTAGAGCTGGAGATAGAATTAGTTCTAGCCAATCAATTGTTAGATTTGTTGGAATTGTTCATTCCAATTATATACCATGTACTAAGTGCCGGAATAACTACTAAGAATATGGGAACAGTGTAGTTACAAATCTGGCCACGGACTCTTGACCCGGACATCCTGACTCTGCAACCTGCCTTTCTTGCTAGCCACATGTTCAAGGCAGACTAAGACCATGCGTACTTTTCACATCACCCAGTTGTTAGCCCCCTGTGGCCACTCTGTACATGCTGAGTTGGCTCAGGAAGATGCTCGTCTCCGGAAGCTCCAGTATCAGCCCAAGTGTTCAATTTGGCTTTATTTAAATTAATTTTTTTAGTATTTATTATTTGGGACCTCCAGATAATAATGCCAGATTCTTCCTATGTCAGTTAAAAAAAGCCCACTCTCTCTTCTCTTCAAATCAACTTGAGGAAGAATTTGATGTTTCAAGTGGTTCTTCCCAGTTATAGAATGAGATTCCAGATTTCACAGTTTGAAACTTCAGCAGGAAGGAGAATTGATCACTAGCAAATTACAGGTATTACTTTACAATTTCTTTCTCATGAAAATAGGATACTCTTTGGGGAGGGCTTGTTATGGCAAGTAGGTTAGCATAAATCAGTCTGTAAATTCACGAAATGCCATTCTTATCCATAAGTAAGACAGCATAGTGAAACCCCATCTCTACTAAAAATACAAAAAAATTAGCTGGGCATGGTGGCACGCACCTGTAGTACCAGCTACTCAGGAGGCTGAGGCAGGAGAATTGCTTGAACCCAGGAGGTGGAGGTTGCAATGAGCCAAGATCGCGCCACTGCATTCCAGCCTGGTGTCTGGTGATGCAGCAAGACTCTGTCTCAAAAAAAAAAAAAAAAAAAAAAAAAGACAACTGCTATACCATGGCATGTCCAAAGCACGACAGACTAATGGGTCAGGAAATACCCCCCAACCTCACTGGTTTGCTACTTGTTCCAAACCTCCCCATACTCAGTTACCCTCTATTTCTGATACTCTTAGCTTCACATCTTGGTTCAATCTTTTCCCATTGTCAGTTTGACCTCTTAATCTGGCCTTGCACTGTTTATATTAATAATATGCACCCCAGACCCATGTATGCTGGCCCGGGTAACTGCCCCTCACGTTCACATTCTGTGAACACAAATACAAGACAGCCAGAGGTTATCTTGTACAGCACTAGATGAACCCCTAAGCAATGTCTCTACCATAGAAGATCCAATTTTCATATATAAGTTCTCTGAAAACGCAAAGCTTGCTATAGCAAGAAACCCATGTCCAAGACCACCGTCAAAACAATCTTGTTCATAAGGAGCAAACTACTCTGACATAGGAGCAATGACCAAAAGTTTTATCACTTCAATTTCTCAGGATGACCGGAAAAGAGCTGCTTTGTAGCTCCAAGGAACAGGAACCTGAGGCCTACCAAGGGCCAGCCTGAGTGCTGTGACTTCCTGTTCCACTGGGTTCAAACCGTGGACATTCTACTGCCTTCGACTCCACATGCACAGAGTAGGTGCTTGATAAATATTTGTTGCTGAATGAATAAATTAGCAATTGATCATACTTGTGTTTTGAGTCTCTAGTGACTCTGTCGTCTCCCAAATCAATATTAATAGCAACATGATGAAATCTGAAATAAAATTATTTCAGATCAGATTCCCACTGATGACAATAACTAAAGGTCAAGGGAAACACAAAAATAAATAGGCAATCGTTTTGTGAAAAAATTTTTTTTCACACGAAAAAGTCCACTTTCTAGTAATCCCTTGAGTTCCTTAATTCTAGAATGAAAAGAAAATTGGGAATAATTAATTATACTGACATATAGGGACTGAGACTAGAATTATATTTTCAGACAGAAGAAATGAGGTGAATAGTCCTGTTCTTACAGATTAACCATTGCTTTTACTGATCCATCACTGACTGACCACTGCAAATGGTAAGTTCTATTACCATACCACATAACATGTTCAAAAGGTAAAAAGAAAAAAGATAACTTTTTCAAAAGGTGAGTTCTGAGGGACTCTGTAATGGCTCTGTTATTTGGATTTTTTTCACTATACAAAGCTGAAATGGCACGAAATATCCACTTTGCCTTCATAAAACTACTGTACTCCACCAGCTCTTTAAAAGTAGGAATCTATATTTCTTGGCAACGTTGAAAATTAAACATCAATCAAAGGTTCTTAGCCATAGGTCGAGACTTTCTCTGAGCCATGTGTGAGCACATCTCAAAGGTAGATGAAATTTATAAATGCACCTCTGGAGCCTCTATGAACATGAAGGCATGCAGGAAGGTTTCTGCTCCTGATGTGAAAGGTGGAATTTATACCTCTACCTAACCTGTATGTGGCATAATCAAATGAGAAGCAGGGAACTCCTCCCCAGAAGAAATTCATTTCCCCCTTTCTTTCACTCTTTTTTTTTTCCCGTCTCATATTTTCTCTGTTTTAATTTTTCCTTGCTTTTTTACATGAATGTCATTATCAATACTTACTGATATTCATCCCCCACAGTACCTGGTTGCAACTGAGAGAAAAATTACATCCAGCAAGACAATTTCTGAGATGTGTCAAAACACACGTTACTTTTGCTTCTCTACACCTTCTGAGTTCCAGTCTACCACCCAACTCATAACTATTATTCAAATACTTGAGCTTGATCTGTCTTTTAACTGAAGAACTACTTTGTTGTATGAAGAGTTAAATGTCTATTATGTAATTTGTTTTGTTCAAACAGCTGACATAATAAAGATATTCACATGCATTTTTATATTCACACCAATTTATTATAAGTGATATAAAATATAGTGAAAAGAATTTATTTTTGAAAACTGTCAGTGAAACATCTGATATACACCCAGCTGTGAATAGTAGCTTCGAGTGCGATAAAACTGCCACCTGAAATGCATCACAGAACCAGCAGGCATGTGGCAATCTTACCTCCTTATTTCTTTGATTACAAAGACACAATATTCACTATATCCCTCTGTGGTTTATTCCTTTGTTAAAATTTATTCTGGTTTCATACTTCCTTTTGTACTTCAATAATCACATTTTGGCAACTTACTCTGGCAATTAGAAGTTGGATTCAAGGAAAACTATGAACTCCCACATATGCTCATTCTCCTTTCCATCCCTAAATTATTTTCAAATGTGGCTCTTATGTGACCCACACAGCCAAATTTAAGAAATGTACCCATTTCAGATTTCCACACCTACCCAACATAACCTGATGTCTCATCCTGACAGACTGCAACTCCCAGGAAGCAAGATTCCTGTGCCGCTCTCAGGAAAATTTGTCCCACTTGTATTCTAATTCAGTAAAGATACTGGTTTAAATGTGAAGCTACCTAAGAGAAAGTTGAAGCCAAAGCTAGTCCCCTGAGAAACTGTTTTTGAAATAAGGCATTAAGACCCTCCGTTCAATTCATATTTAATAGGCCACCATCTCTTCTGCCTTCATCATAAAAGAAAAATAAACCCAAATAGCATCTACCTATCATCAATAATAATTACATGCACTTTTGTTTGAGTTGACTTATTTGCCTTCTGAAGAAAATAGATATTTAGACACTAGTTCATGATGATAAAATTAAAATTTAGTTTTACAAACAAAAATTGAAACTGTCATTTGTAGGAAAAAATTCAAATTTAAAATTGTTGTTTCACTATTTCTAGACAGCAAGAGAAGTAAGAATTTTTTTTTTACTGTGATTTATATCACAACAGAATCTTTTTCCTTGACAAAGGGCCTTTCAAAAATCCCAGGAAAGAACCACAAAATAATCAAAAACTGCACACTGTAGATAAAACCCTTCAGCTGTTATTGACACATACATATAATTACACACAGGAAAAAGGTATTATCAGAAGAGAAAAGATGCTTTAAGAACTCTTCGTCTTTTTCCAAACTGATGGACATGAGTGAGCTCTAATATCGTTATGTTTAGAAATGGCTTCGTCCAGATCCAGCAGAACACCATTAATATTCACTTCCATGCAGCCATTATAAAAGGCATTCACTGGTGTGGCACTGAATGGAACATCTGTAAAAGCAGAATATTAGACTATTAGTCCAAGACGTTTAGCATCTTATTTGTTTAATGAGAGGAGTCATTCAGACTTCTATTTCCAACCAAATTCTAATCCTAAAGAAAAATAATAAAATTCTATTCAGTAAATAGACATCGAATCCGATATCCACATTACTGTACTTCATTGAATTCAGCATGTCATGAGTTCCTCTGCTTTCATAAACACCATTAGTTTCATTGAAACTTAAACGCATTTGAGGAAGAGAGCAGAAACAAGCATGTTCTTGTGATAGTCTATTTCTATTATACAAATAACATATTTTCTCTTTAAATTTGAGCAACAGTTTAAGAATGTTAATCATTTTTTTCAACTCCAAATTAAAGCTACTTGGAAATCTCTTTTAAATGTCATGATCAATATGTCTCTTCTATTATTGTTGGAATAAAAGCAGATTTCTGTATTTTTCCAAATAGTTTTTGGTTGAACATACAATAGATCATGATAGGGGATATACTTTGATGTAATATTTGGAGTTCTTAAAAATAACACTTTTATTAACTCCTCAGCGAATACTATAGGGTCATTTTAGGGCCTCTGGACCTTTCTACCCTTTCTTTATCAAACTTAATATTTAGTAACATCCTTTGATTCCTAAGAACTGTGACTCATTTTAAAACCACCCATTGGCTGGTCCAAGTGCAGTGGTGTTTACAACTAGTTGATCACAACCAGTTAGAGATTTCTTTGTTCCTTCCCCACTCCCACTGCTTCACTTGACTAGCCTTTAAAAAAAAATAAAAGAGAGAGAGAGAGAGAGAAAATCCACCCATTTATCTACTTGCTTCCTCTTTTTTTGGCCTCTCCTCTTCATTAATCTTAACTCACAATCAATATTCTTTAGCCCTTATTCTTCATCGTCAGTACTTCATGCCCCCCCCCCAAAAAAACCTTTAAATTTTTGACTTCTAACTTACCAAGACAGTGACTAAAGTTCATACTTTACTATGAGCTCATAGCATTTGTTAAGAATCCTTGTCAAGTGGGGCTAAACATCATAGATCATGCCACTTTTCATTTTTTGAGGAAAAAAATTACTCAAAATCATCAGTTTCTCTTGAGTTTTAATTCTTCACATGCAATTTAACCCACCTATTTTGCATACAACAAATAATTTACCCATCCCACAGTTTATACTCTTGATAGCTCGATATTTAGCTACTCTCAAATATTTCACACTTTTTCTCTCAAGACATGAAATCAGTCCTCAGGGCTATTGCCAAAGACATGAGACCACTGAAATTTTGACACTTCTGCTTCTTTTAAACTCCTTGTTGGTTTGATTTCCTAAATTGCATTCAACTAACTTGTGGATGAGGTAGTAGGCAGATTTCAATATAGAATTTATTCATTTGAACTATAATTTTGCTCCCTAATCATTAGGCATGCTCACTACTTTATCTATCTATCTATCTATCTATCTATCTATCTATCTATCTACCTACCTACCTACCTACCTACCTACCTATAGTTTTTAGAGCCCACTTACTGCTATTTCCCAAAATCCCAGATACAATTTCCATATATGAGAAATCAAGACCATGAGTAGTTTAAGCAATATATTGAAGGTTATCAGAGGTCCAGTCATCAAACTCAGAATTCTCCCCATGAGAATAAACTGCAATGGCATTTGAAAATGCTTTTAAAGAACGTTCTGCCTCTGTATTCCATTTAAAGTTAAATATTGGTGCCAATTTCATATTTTTCAATATTCAGTTAAAGATAAATCTGCTTTTCCTCCAGTTTTCTCCATCTTGGTAAATGAAATTTCCCTCCATGCAACTGCTCATTCCAGATACCTAAGAGTCATCCTTCTACCTGTCTTTCAGTCATTAAGTCCTATTAATTTTGCTTCTAACACATATCTCCAGTCTATTCACCACATATCATCTTCACTGCTATCATCCTAGTCCTGTAGTTTCCTCAGTTTCCTCATCTGTAAAATGGGGATAATAATAGCACTTACCACACAGGACTATTTTGAAAATTAAACAAGTGGATATTTTGGAAGCACTTTGAACAGTGTCCAGACTTTTTGTTTTGCAACAGTGGAAGGTAGTTCAGACACTGCAACTATTGTCCCTGCTTTTTCATCTGGATTACTGAATAGCCTCTCAGATCATCTCAATTGCACCCACTTTTGTCTCCCACCTGTCCATCTCCATCCATCATGCTGAGTGAATTTTTAAAATTGTAATATGGCTATACTTCTTTCTTGTCTAAAATTTTTAATAGTTCCATGTCTCTCATTATAAGACTTAGGAGGACCCTGAACTAGGTCTACAAGCAATCCATCCAACCGGCCAGTTCACAGCCTCATTCTACACTACCGTCTCCTTGCTCCACATCCTTTAACCATACTGATCCCCTACAGATCCCTCCAGCATATCATCCCTTCCGCTTGGCCCACACATGGACCATTTTACTTGTGTAATAACTCCAATCCCCACTCCCAAACCTGATTAAATTTACTTAACCTTTTCAACATCAGATTTATAGTTTAGTCTGTTATTCAGAGTGGTTGTTTCTGGCCCCCACAACCAGGTGAAAAGTCCATATTTTCAGGTTCTAAAAGCAACCCACACTTTTCTCTCATAAAAGTGATCACAATTTTAATTATTCTGATATTTTCCTAATTAGCTGCTTAATGTCTTCCTCTGCCACTAGATAATAAAAGCCTTAACATCAGGGACCAGATTTATTTGTTTATTACTGTGTCATGAACACCTGGGACATAAGGTCTTAATAAAATTTGGATAAATGTTAGATGAACCAAATAATAGATGCATAAATATTAAATAAATAATGGATAAACTGAAGAACAAATATTGAACTTATAAGACTATTGTAATGATAAAATAAAATAACATATCCTTTCTGGCTGGGATAGCCAAATGTAGCAAAACTTGGTCAGTCTTAGTTCAACATTTTTAAACTAAAGGAAACAAGAATGTGCCAATAAAATGTCAGTACTAGCCCCTAGAGAAAGAATAATGAATACTGGATTTTATGTTCCCTTCTGATGCTTTTTTACTAAAACTGTATATTTAAAATATTATCAATTTGATTTAGAATATACTTTATAAAACTGAAGGAAAAGGAAGCAGATACCTGGAAGGCCACCCAGGTAAGTGGCTACTTCTCCTTGCATTGCTTTGTCCAAGATGGCAAGCTGTTTTTGAAGGTCTTCGTGGGAGATGGTTTCCATTTTAAGTGGTGACGACACCTGCAGATTGTTTCTGTTGACTCTAAATTCCAGATGAGATTGTTGATCGGAACATAGACTTAGGGCCTGTATCCGGTATATGACAGTCTTTTCGACAGACAACAGAATATCCTGAAGAGCAGAGGAGCAAAGATTCAATATGAGTAAGGAGTAAGAGGAATGCTGCTTAAGAATTACTTTTGAGTTTTTGAAAGTCAAAAACTAAATTTGAAAAAGGAAAGAAAATATATGATAGAGCCTCTAAGTTTAAGCAAAAAATCACTAATTATCGTTGAGACTAACTTATAATAATTATAAGACTAAATTTTAAAGTACACACTAGTTTTACAAACTCCAAGTTTAGCTAACATAGACATGTACACTGGTTTCTGAAAATTCAGTCAAACAACAAAGTTGTGTTACTAACAGTAGTGTCTTAAGCAATATCTTTCTGTTTATGAGCCTTCCTGATTTCCAAGTTTACATATGAAAAAGGAAGGAGCTGAATCACTCATTGTTGAAGAAGACTTGTAAAATCGAAAATGCTTTAGTAAGCATATGCCAGCAGGACTAAAAGGTTTCTTTGTGCCACACAAGCCATCCTATAGACTTGGGACAAAATAAGTGAAGAGGCCCTGAGAAAGCAAAACCAGGCATTGCCAGCAGTAAGTTAGAGAATATTTACCAGAAGATTCTCAAGCAAGAAAATGTTTTCATTCTGCTGAAATTTTCAACTGCTGTTACGTCTAAATTATTCAACTTGTTGAGAGTTACTTCTTCATACAGATTATGTGGCATAGAAAAAATGTAAAAAGTAAGAAAGAGAAAACAAAATCAAAAGTAGGGAGACAGGAGTTATGACGAGCCCCAGATGATGAAAAACAGTCGGAAATGCTTATTTAGGTATCCAACATATCTATTTTAAGTGAAAAGACCACGCTTTGCAAATATAGGTTACTTGAGAAAATCTATTATTGTGTTGTGCATGTCCATATATTTAAACTCATGAAAAGAGTTGGTCAATAAAGAACATGCTCCAGAATGATCAGTGGTATCTGGAATAATGTTAGGAAATATTGCACATAGACCTTGAGAAGGAAATCTGACATGCAAAGAAAGAACCATGGAGGCAAACGCTGAAAGAATAAAATAAATATCAGGCAGGGCGCTGTGGCTCACGCCTGTAATCCCAGCACTCTGGGAGGCCAAGGCGGGCGGATCACGAGATCAAGAGATGGAGACCATCCTGGTCAACAAGGTGAAACCTCGTGTCTACTAAAAATACAAAAATTAGCTGGGCATGGTGGCGTGTGCCTGTAGTCCCAGCTACTCGGGAGGCTGAGGCGGGAGAATTGCTTGAACCCGGGAGGCGGAGGTTGTGGTGAGCCGAGATCACGTCATTGCACTCCAGCCTGGGTAACAAGAGCGAAACTCCGTCTCTAAATAAATAAATAAATATCAAA